>JXCR01144664.1:4931-35540 GCA_002079205.1 Phalaenopsis hybrid cultivar | reverse complement strand
GAGATTGGTTTCCACCAATTAATACCTTGAGTTTCAATCATCCAAATATGTTAATTAGAATCAAAGGTTGCCCATTTCCCTTTCTTGAATTAAGCCTAAATGTTAATTAAGGCTAAATTTCTAAAATTACACTTTTGTCCCTAAGGCTCTAATTCTTCATAATTCATCAAATTTAATTCAAATGACTTTGGAATTTTCATCCCACCTCACTCATGGGCCAATTAAGACATCAGAGGAGAAAATGTGATTTTTTAAATTTTAATTTAATTTATATGNAAATGTCTACATGCATGGTGAAATGTCTACATGCATCAAATAAATTTCAAACAATTTTAACATTATTTTCCTTTGTTCACTGAGCAAGAATGTATTTTTATTTTATTTTTGTGATTTTCTACACCAAGATATGGATTTTGGAAGTTAAGGCTATTTATTTAAATCAGATAATCCCTAGTTTCCTAGTTAAACACACGGAGCTGACTAGATCCTAGGCGGCTCCGAAAGCGCGAGTGGCACAGTCTGGTTGAACGCCGCCTTCCACGTAGTCGCTGACTCGGCCCGTGCTTTATGAACCGCTCTCCCATCCGGCGCAATTAGAGCCCTTCATTTGATACATGTGCGATCCAATAGTTCCGCGTCATCGTCCCCAAATTGGCTAACTCGAGAACCATACACACTCAAATCTTATGATCTCCCTCTAGACTCAACCAAATCTCATGGGGTTTGATCCTATGGACTCGTCTAAATGTGACGAACACATTCATACGGTAAACATGCCATTAAATCAACTCTAATTAAATGGAGAATCAAATAAGGCTCAGGAAGAGGGGAAGTTCAATACCTTTGCTCTGACAAGGGAAGCTTCAATCAGAGGTGCTCGGCAAGTTCATGGACGTCCAAGCAGGCTAAGGATTGAGCCTCTGGACATGGTTAAAGGTCTAGACCTGAATTTGATCAAGGCCGGATTTGGGTGTTGGTCTTAAGCTATCTTAGCTTGGATTTGGTTTATATCGGTCGTATGGAAGGTAAATTTGAGTTTAGANGAGCTGACTAGATCCTAGGCGGCTCCGAAAGCGCGAGTGGCACAGTCTGGTTGAACGCCGCCTTCCACGTAGCCGCTGACTCGGCCCGTGCTTTATGAACCGCTCTCCCATCCGGCGCAATTAGAGTCCTTCATTTGATACATGTGCGATCCAATAGTTCCGCGTCATCGTCCCCAAATAGGCTAACTCGAGAACCATCCACACTCAAATCTTATGATCTCCCTCTAGACTCAACCAAATCTCATGGGGTTTGATCCTATGGACTTGTCTAAATGTGGCGAACACATCCATACGGTAAACATGCCATTCAATCAACTCTAATTAAATGGAGAATCAAATAAAGCTCAGGAAGAGGGGAAGTTTAATACCTTTGCTCTGATAAGGGAAGCTTCAATCAGAGGTGCTCGGCAAGTTCGGGGACGACCAAGCAGGCTAAGGATTGAGCCTCTGGACATGGTGAAAGGTCTAGACCCAAATTTGATCAAGGCCGGATTTGGGTGTTGGTCTTGAGCTATCTTAGCTTGGATTTGGTTTATATCGGTCGTATGGAAGGTAAATTTGAGTTTAGCATTGAAATTGGGGGAAATTTGGACCAAAATTATGGACATTTGAGGTAAATTTGGGGAAATTGGGCCTTTAAAGGGAATTTTGGGGTTTTGGTAAAAATTGTCCAATTGGGTCATCTAGTAGTTGAAAAAAATAGNGGACCAAAATTATGGACATTTGAGGTAAATTTGGGGAAATTGGGCCTTTAAAGGGAATTTTGGGGTTTTGGTCAAAATTGTCCAATTGGGTCATCTAGTAGTTGAGAAAAAATAGAATTAGGAATATTTCGAAGGTTTTGGGAATTTTTGGGATTTTTTGGAATTTTAAAATTTTGTGCTAAGGAGGGGCATTTGGTAATTTGACAATTTTTTGGTGATTTTGGGTAATTTGGCTGTTTTCAAAAAGTTTGAAATGATTTTTGAACAAATTTGGGTGTTTTGGGTAAATTTGGGATTTTTTGGCCAAATTTAGGGTTTCAAGGGTACTTAAGTAATTTAAGGGAGTTTAGTGGAAAAATGTCAAATTGAGTATTTTTGATATAATTGGGGAGCTAGCCATCATAAATGATCTACAGACCAATGCAAACTCCATTTGGGTCCTCTATGTACTGATCTTTATTAAACCCTAGCTTATGGCCAATGGGTTTAGGGGACCATCTACATGAGTCTCCCAAAGGATTAAGAGATCAAAGTCAAGAAATTTTGGATTTAGGATTGTGAGTGATTTTGAGTGAGGTGAGTAACTTAGCTCAAGACCAACACCCACGGTCAACCCTAAGGTCAAGCAGTTGTTGACCTCATTTTTGATTGAGGTCTAGTTTTTCCTCTTTAGCAACTTAGGGTCTAGCCATACGACTTTCGTGTTGACTATTTNCAAGAAATTTTGGATTTAGGATTGTGAGTGATTTTGAGTGAGGTGAGTAACTTAGCTCAAGACCAACACCCATGGTCAACCCTAAGGTCAAACAGTTGTTGACCTCATTTTTGATTGATTTCTAGTTTTTCCTCTTTAGTAACTTAGGGTTTAGCCATACGACTTTTCTGTTGACTACTCCTAGAGGACTAGAAAAGGAACCCTCACAAATAGAAAGTCTAAACCCTTCTTTGCTCAACTTGAAGCTCCACATGTTTGTCCTAACCTCTAGCACTTGGTAGGTGGGGTAAGTATGGAGGAGGTCAAGGGGAGTCGCCCATAGGANCACAAATAGAAAGTCTAAACCCTTCTTTGCTCAACTTGAAGCTCCACATGTTTGTCCTAACCTCTAGCACTTAGTAGGTGGGGTAAGTATGGAGGAGGTCAAGGGGAGTCGCCCATAGGGTGGTCAGACATTAGGCTAACCTTGGGTGATCTGGTTTTAGTGGGGCTAACTCACACACACACTACACCTCTCACATACCCTAAAACCTTAAGACCCCTTACTTGGTCCCCTGACTCTTTTTAGAAAGCTCATATGGATGACCCTATACCCCTAGTCTTTGACTAAGAGGGTTAGAACCAACATATTGAGCATCAAAATGAGTCCTCACATGGCTCCTATTGGTTTGGTATGGCTTCATGGCTTGTTGGCCCATTTTAGCCAAAAATCCCAAAATTACCAAAATAACCTTAAAACCCTAATTTTTGAAATCCCAAAATTATCCGAAATACACAAACCTTTCCAAATATCATCTCAAACCGCTCCCCACTACCTAAATTGACCAAAATTTGCCAAATTTTCAAAATACCNTTACTTGGTCCCCTGACTCTTTTTAGAAAGCTCATATGGATGACCCTATACCCCTAGTCTTTGACTAAGAGGTTTAGAACCAACATATTGATAATCAAAATGAGTCCTCACATGGCTCCAATTGGTTTGGTATGGCTTCATGGCTTGTTGGCCCATTTTAGCCAAAAATCCCAAAATTACCAAAATACCCTTAAAACCCTAATTTTTGAAATCCCAAAATTATCCAAAATACACAAACCTTTCCAAATATCATCTCAAACCACTCCCCACTACCTAAATTGACCAAAATTTGCCAAATTTTCAAAATACGCCCAAAAATTGCCTAAATTACCAAAATGCCCCTCATGACCTAAAAATTCCAAAAATTCCCAAAAATTCCAAAATCATCTNAAATACGCCCAAAAATTGCCTAAATTACCAAAATGCCCCTCATGACCTAAAAATTCCAAAAATTCCCAAAAAATCCAAAATCATCCCAAATATTCCCAATTTCAATTTTTTATCATCAAATTGACCAGATTTGACCAATTTTACCTAATTTGACCCAAAGCCCAATTTGCCCTTAACGACCCAAATGTCCCCAAATTAGCCACAATCTTTCCCAATTTCAAATCTAAACCAAAATTCAGCATCCCCAATTCTATTCTAAATAAAATTCAAGCTCAATTTGATCCAATTGAAAGCCCAATTTCATTCAAATGAAAAAGGCCCAATTTTGACCATATTCCTAAATCCACCAAATTAGCCCACCAATTCAATTCAAAATCACTTGAAATTTTTATCAAGCCTTCATGAAATATTCCTACACCAAACTCAACATTTAATTAGCCCAAGTTTTAGCCCAAAATCAATTTCTATTTTAAAAGCCCAAAGCCCACTACATTTAATTTCAAAAACCCAAGTCCAAAGCCCACATGACAATTATTTCTTCACATCATTCATTTGATGAAAATCATTCCTAAAGTCCTAAATCCAAAATAAATCATTCCAAATCAAGAATCATGCCAAAATCCACCAAAATATTTCCAAGTTACAAAAATCCCTTCTCATGAAGGTTAACCAAGCCAAGGACAAGTCATGAAACCACTCCTAAGCCATAGATAAGCCATGAGAGCCATGCCACATCATAAATATATTATTCGAAAGAGGCTAAACCACTTTTAAATATCCTTAAGATTCTCTTAACCCTTCCCATGAATCACTCTAACTCATGTTTAGTGAAATATTTTTGCATAGAGACCTCACCATGATAATTAAGTTCAACCTCTTGATTTCCCACAACACCCAAACTAGTCTTGAGAGGAGAACCCAGCCCCAAACCATGATTGGACAAAATTTGACCCAAAAATAGACCTTACCCAATTCTATTTCAATTCCATACCTTTACACATGGCAATGCTAAATTGGTTGCACTAAAACCAAGCCCTGAGCACCCTGACCAAATGGTGACCCCTCCCTTGCCGGTCAGCCACCTTGGTTGTCGGAAAACACCATGGCCAAGGGAGCCCATATGGTCAAAACTCAAAATTGAACCTACCTAATGTGCACAACTCCAATTGGACACTTTGGCATTTCTTCCCTCCACCTAAAAACCCATAAACTCTCCAAGCCCTTCTATCTAAACCCCCCTCCATTTCTAAAGGGGGAGAGCTTGAAATTCCTTGGGAAAACTCTACCAAATTGCTTCCAAAGCTTCCTTTGGACCTCTTGAGCTTAACCCAACCGTCCAAATCCACTGCTCAAGCTCAACTTTTGAGCCCAATTCCTAGGCTGAATCAGGATACTCTCTAAACCTCCACTAAATTCTAATTAAATGCACCCACACCATCCCCACAACAAGAGAAGAAGATCCTTCACAAAAGCCCCATCACTAGAGCACCCTAAGGTGGACTTTGATCAACCCCCTAAATTAGCTTTGCTCAAATTCATACCTAAGAAATTCACCACAGCTTGGGAGTTCATCTGGGAGATCTTTGGACTCAAGGAAAGCTTCCACAAGCATCTAATCAAGGCTACCCTCTTGGACCAAGGTATTGAAAGTTAACCCTAAACTAATCTTCAATTAATTATCCATGGTTATAGGATCTATTTAAGACTTGATCAACTATATGGATGTGATCTCCTCATCAAGACGAGAATTTTAAGAAAAATCACACTCAATTTCATTGAGAATCGAGAGAGATATTAAGCTTTGAAAATGGACGGTTTTCGAGCTAGGTCTATCGGAGACGATGACCGAACACCGTCCGATGGAGCGTGTATCCATCAGATGGCTCGGATCAAGCTGGATGAGCCGCAGTACGAAAAGGCGGAGTTGACGCTGATGGTGGTGCCCTATCCCATGGCAACACGCAACTCTTTGACCTGTGCAAGGATCCAGTCAGCGCTGACTGGTTTAAGTAGGAAATTAGGGGATTTTTCTTACTTATTTAATGCCCAGAACTTTGAAAATGCATAACTTTGTGTAGAAAAATCATAAAAATAAAATAAAAATACCTTATTGCTCGGTGAAGAGAGAAANAGCTAGGTCTATCGGGGACGATGACCGAACACCGTCCGATGGAGCGTGTATCCATCAGATGGCACTGATCAAGCCGGATGAGCCGCAGTGCGAAAAGGCGGAGTTGACATTGATGGTGGTGCCCTATCCCATGGCAACACACAGCTCTTTGACCCGTGCAAGGATCCAGTCAGCGTTGACTGGTTTAAGTAGGAAATTAGGAGATTTTTCTTACTTATTTAATGCCCAAAACTTTGAAAATGCATAACTTTGTGTAGAAAAATCATAAAAATAAAATAAAAATACCCTATTGCTCGGTGAAGAGAGAAGCAATGTGGAAACATTTTGAAGTTTATTTGATGCATATATTTTTTTTAATTAATTAAATAGTGTTTTCCTTATTTTAACTATCCATTTTCATAAGCATATCTTGCATAAGCATATCTTGCATAAGCATATCACCATGACTTGAGCTTTTGGATTTTTGATTTTAACAGATTATTAGAATTCTTTCCATGATTTTTCCATGGTTAGGGGAAAANATCACCATGACTTGAGCTTTTGGATTTTGATTTTAACATATTATTAGAATTCTTTCCATGATTTTTCCATGGATAGGGGAAATATCTAGGCATAGGTATCTAATTTTCAAGTTAATAGTCTCTATTTTTATATAAAAATTCTAATAATTAAAATACTCATCAGAAAAATACAACATTTATTTTGGTAGGTTCACTGTAGTCAGAGGATCCTAGAAAAAAAATAAACTTCCTTTAATTCATTAAAAATATTCCTATTTGTCACTCACCCTAAAAATATGAAATAAAATTAATTTGGAGTAATTATAAATTTAAATGGCATAAAAATCATTCCACGCTGTAATTTAATGTTAGGGGAGCTCTCCATAAAAATTTCAAGTTATTTGAGTTAATTTGACTACTTAAATGGATTAATTAAGTGAAATAGTATTTTTTTGTACTAAAATAATTATAATAATTAAAATACAACTCAAAAAATTATAAAAGTTTGTTTTTGGAGCTCCTTATAACTAGAGGAACCTAAAAAAATAAAATTTAATTAAAAATAAACACTACATTTTTGAGCTAATTTTAACCCTTTAAATAATTAAAAAGTAGTTAAAAATGATAAAAATTACAAAATTGTAAAATCACACTAAAATGTCANAATAAAATTAATTTGGAGTAATTATAAATTTAAATGGCATAAAAATCATTCCACGCTGTAATTTAATGTTAGAGGAGCTCTCCATAAAAATTTCAAGTTATTTGAGTTAATTTGACTACTTAAATGGATTAATTAAGTGAAATAGTATTTTTTTGTACTAAAATAATTATAATAATTAAAATACAACTCAAAAAATTATAAAAGTTTGTTTTTGGAGCTCCTTATAAATAGAGGAACCTAAAAAAATAAAATTTAATTAAAAATAAACACTACATTTTTTAGCTAATTTTAACCCTTTAAATAATTAAAAATTAGTTAAAAATGATAAAAATTACAAAATTATAAAATCACACTAAAATGTCCCATTTGGCTTCCTTATCACTTGAAACCAATTAAAATAATTTTCCTAAATTTCTAAATCAAGATATTAATTTTAAAAGCTAAAAAATGAATTTTCTTTAATTTCTTTATAAAACAATTCTAATAATTAAAATTTTTTTCTTTAGGTTCCCTGGACTTAGAGAGATTTAATAAAAATATAAAACTTAATTTTTCATCTAAATATTATTTTATATTTAATAAATTCTCAAACTAAACAAAAAATCCTAATAATTAAATTAAAGCTCTGAAAATCATGAAAATTGGTCGAAGTGCTCTTCTGATCTAGATGAACCTCCAATATTTTTTGTTAAGGATAGAAGTTTTATTTTTAGTGAGTTATTAAATTTTCATTGAAAATTCCTAATTTACATTAAAAATAATTATAAAATTGATAAAATTTCAAAAAATCACATTTTTTCTCCTTTGATGTTTTAATTAACCCATTAGTGAGGTAACATAAAATTTTTAAGTCATTTGAGTATAATTTAATGAATTATAGGGTATTAACGCCTTAGGGGCNCAAAAAATCACATTTTTTCTCCTTTGATGTTTTAATTAACCCATTAGTGAGGTAACATAAAATTTTTAAGTCGTTTGAGTATAATTTAATGAATTATAGGGTATTAACGCCTTAGGGGAAAAAGTGTAATTTTGGAATTTAAGTTTTAATTAATATTTAAGCCTAATAAAGAGGGTAAGTGGGCAATAAATGATCTTAAATAACATATCTTGATGATTGAAACACAAAAGGGATAAAGTTGTAGAAAGCAACCTCACTTGGATTTTATAAAGGATAAATTTGTAATTTTTCAAAATTAACAAAGTTTGGAAGAACATTTAAGTAAGGAGATATTATGTTGAGGGGTTTGATTTTACGAGTGTATAACTCATTGATTTTAACCCCTAACTAATGGTTTCAAGATAATTTATAATAATGATTAAAGAACATAAAATATTCAAAGAGCTATTTTTCTTAAAATAACAAATCTACTCATTAAAACTTATGGGCTTAGTAGTGAGCTAGGCTTAATCAAGTTTAATTTAATAAGATTTTGAAAATAACTTATAATTAATTTAAGACCTTTAAAAACATTACAAGCCCATCATTAAATATCAAATTAATTAAATTTTGTAATTAATTAAAATCAAATTGCCCTTAAGGGTCTTTACCTATATAATTCTTAAGTGTGATATCAAATGATGGTTACCCCACTTAAGAGATAACTAAAACATCATAATTCACTAAGCATAAGGGTATTTAATGGATGAACTATATAACAAACATGATAAGATCAAAACGAACTCAAGATAATTCCGAGGACTATGAAATGTTTAGGGTATTACCTGAGATTTCTTCAGAATANTTAAGAGATAACTAAAACATCATAATTCACTAAGCATAAGGGTATTTAATGGATGAACTATATAACAAACATAATAAGATCAAAACGAACTCAAGATAATTCCGAGGACTATGAAATGTTTAGGGTATTACTTGAGATTTCTTCAGATCGCTTAGAAATTATGTAGAACATCTGAACTTATTATAATTTGCTTAATGGAATCATCCTCAAAATTTAAACCCACTAAGTTATGACATAGGATCTGGTAGACACACCTTAAATTTGTATTTTCTACTTTCCTTATAAGCATGCTTTAATTCCTGTAAAATTATATATATATACATGCTTTGCAAGTATTCACCTTTCAGGTGGTGGAACGAGAAGACTCGCCAGATATACTTTTACAGTTTACAGTGCTTTCTTTTCTCATACTTTCTACATTGTAATTTTATGCTTATGAGCTTGCATGTTAAACAACGATGTCACCATGCATGAAAACCAAAACTGCTAGAGTAGCCACAAAACTGAAACCAAAACCAAAACTAAAATCAACCAAAATAAAAATTACCTCCACAACATTCAAATTATAAGACAACTCAAAATTTAATCACAAACATCATAAAAGAATAATTCCAACTAAATTAAGACGTCTTTATGGGATGATCGGGAATCCCTTGGAGGAGGTAACCTACGGTTGCTAATGAGATTTTCCATATTCAAAATGAAGTACGAAATTCATTAAGTTGAGTTTAGAAAATTCATTTGGACTAAGTAAATCCAATAGAAAATAGGGATGCCAAAATGAGAGAACCGTAGAATCCTAACCGGTGTCGCTCTAATCAACTTTAATATGCCCCCATAAAATATTTAAAGAACTACAAGTATAGGGCCACATGATTTGACATCGTAACTTGACACACTAGAAGACTTGAATTCATCATGGTGAGGAGCTCGGAGCTAGCAAGGTGGGCAACACGACCATTTTCAACAGCAAAACATGTATTCTCCAATTAAACAAATTTCCTTTACTTAGAATTAAACAACAAAGTCATAGGACTTTGAGGTTGTTTGCTTATGCAGCATAAATCTTCAACTCATCTTTATGCCTTTGCATAATCGTGTTGTGTAATATAAGCCCTAATTTGCCTTAGGATTCCGAGGTTCTCGTTTGTTACGACCTAAATCCTCACATCCTTCAAGATATTTGTGTGATTGTTTCACACGAATGTAAGCCCTAACAAATAAAATTGACAGGATGAAACATTTAAATAATTTTCTCCTCTAAATTGAAGCCAAACCATAGGATAGACTGGGAAGCCACTGAGGTTCTCCTTCGGAGTCGTGTCATCCCCTAGCTCTTTCTCATTTGGATTCCACAATAATTGTTCCAAATTTTGTCGAAAAGTCCTATCGTTTGATTCCTTTAAAGGTAATATTTCTTGATTTTTATCGAGAGTTTTCTTAAGTGACTTCGGTTATCTAGTATGTAATTCACTATAGGGGCTTGCCTTTATAGGAAGCTTTTCTGAACCCGGCTTAAAATAAACCCTATTTAATTCTTCATATTAAATAGGGGAAATTATCAGCAAACAAATTGGTTTTGCAGACCAAACGAACATCATATACTTCTTAGTTTATTTGATTGAGCCTCACTTTCAAGTCTTGTGTTTATCTTTCAGGATTGATACAGAGTTTGAGGTACATCGCTCTTTCATTTAAACTATGAAAAATATGAGGTCAATTTGATTTCATATTTTTCTAAAGTATATATATATATATATATATATGTAAATTAAAATATCCCTTCGAAGCAGGGGATGGGATTTCGATTCTGGTGACCGACAGCTTCTAATGGGCAACTCTACAATCGATAATAGCGCCAACAAATTCTGGTGACTCCACTGGGGAGTTGCTTCTCTCTCCATTTAAATTTGAAAATCTTATCTTTAAACATCGGTAATGTGTTCATGTCCCTGTTGAACCAAATTACCCTTCTTCTGTTGGAATGCTTTAACCATTTCTGTCTTGGGAAAATACCATCAACTCTTTCGAACTTCAGGACCGTCTGTTCAGCCACTCTTAGGCAGAGAGGTTCAGGAATTCATTAAGGACTTTTTGATCTTTNGCACTAAGATTACAAAGTATTGGCCAAATTACTAACCTCAGAGCTTTCTTTGTGAAGCTATTACAATGGCATTTCCCACACTCACCTTTTACTACAATCTCCCAACTAGCCGCAATACTCGCAAGGTTGCTTCCGCCATCAAGTTCAGAGCTGGATTCGAAGAACTTGAAGTCACCCTTGGGAAGGCCCTGTTTGTTGTAGTGAAGGTCGCCACTCCAAAAATTCAAGAGCCCTCTTCTGAGTTTGACTTGAACTGCCCTAAGGAATTCCCTTATTATAAGAAGGTGAAAACTACTACTCCCCTGACATCGACCAAGTCTGTCATACCCTTTTCTGCTAAAGTAAAGGAGACTATGATAGTAGAAGATGAGACTAAGGAATTTACCATCCCTCTGTCAATGTTTGAAATTGGATCGAGTTCATAGTTTGCACCGTTAACTCGATCACAGAGAAAGAACCGCAGCCACAAAGCTTGAAGGGCAGCTAAGGCCGAAATCTTAGAGAGAGTACCAGATGATGAGTTCCCTCACGAAGAGGAATTTGGATTATAGGAGACCTCTCCACTTCTACAGGGGAGTAGGTTCCATCCCTTAATGGATACTAATAGGTATGAAGGTATCCAGTAGATCACTGCTACTTTACTGACATCTCATATACATGGCAGGGAGAGGAACAAGCCTGCCCCTATCACCCGAGTCAGACAGTTTTCTAGAGACTTACCGCTAAAGAAGGGTGTTCAGTGGTCAAATTGCTTAAGCAAATGGGGACTGCGATATCCCCTTAGATTAAGAAAGAAATCTTAAGGGATGTCAGGATCGTCCGATAGCCCCTCAAGTAAGCCGAAGTTTTACCAACACGTATTCTCATTAGATTCTGTCTGGGAAGCCGGATTGATACTATAGTTATCATTACATATTTTCTTGCCTCTACCGCTCCAAAGGCTACAGGACATCGGTCGGTCAAGTCACGTCTGGGTCCAAAGGTTCAACTAGTTATTACTCACAATAATGTTTCGAACGAGGAAAAGATGAAGAAATTACCCGGTATTGTAATTCATTCANAAAATTACCTCCACAACATTCAAATTATAAGACAACTCAAAATTTAATCACAAACATCATAAAAGAATAATTGCAACTAAATTAAGACGTCTCTATGGGATGATCGGGAATCCCTTGGGCGAGGTAACCTACGGTTGCTAATGAGATTTCCCATATTCTAAATGAAAGTACGAAATTCATTATGTTGAGTTTAGAAAATTCATTTGGACTAAGTAAATCCAATAGAAAATAGTGATGCCAAAATGAGAGAACTGTAGAATCCTAACTGGTGTCGCTCTAATCAACTTTAATATGCCCCCATAAAATATTTAAAGAACTACAAGTATAGGGCCACATGATTTGACATCATAACTTGACACACTAGAAGACTTGAATTTGTCATGGTGAGGAACTTGGAGCTAGCAAGGTGGGCAACACGACCATTTTCAACAGCAAAAAATGTATTCTCCAATTAAACCAATTTCCTTTACTTAGAATTAAACAACAAAGTCATAGGACTTTGAGGTTGTTTGCTTATGCAACATAAATCTTCAACTCATCTTTATGCCTTTGCATAATCGTGTTGTGTAATATAAGCCCTAATTTGCCTTAGGATTCCGAGGTTCTCGTTCGTTACGACCTAAACCCTCACATCTTTCAAGCTATTTTTGTGATCGTTTCA
The DNA here is from genome assembly GCA_002079205.1 of Phalaenopsis hybrid cultivar. Lineage (NCBI taxonomy): Eukaryota > Viridiplantae > Streptophyta > Magnoliopsida > Asparagales > Orchidaceae > Phalaenopsis > Phalaenopsis hybrid cultivar. The sequence goes on along the minus strand of JXCR01144664.1, from coordinate 22,969 downwards.
CACGAATGTAAGCCCTAACAAATAAAATTGACAGGATGAAACATTTAAATAATTTTCTCCTCTAAATTGAAGCCAAACCATAGGATAGACTGGGAAGCCACTGAGGTTCTCCTTCAGAGTCGTGTCATCCCCTAGCTCTTTCTCATTTGGATTCCACAATAATTGTTCCATATTTTGTCGAAAAGTCCTATCGTCTAACTCCTTTGAAGGTAATATTTCTTGATTTTTATCGAGAGTTTTCTTAAGTGGCTTCGGTTATCTAGTATGTAATTAACTATAGGGGCTTGCCTTTATAAGAAGCTTTTCTGAACCCGGCTTAAAATAAACCCTATTAAATTCTTCATATTACATAGGGGAAATTATCAGCAAACAAATTGGTTTCACAGACCAAACGAACATCATATACTTCTTAGTTTATTTGATTGAGCCTCACTTTCAAGTCTTGTGTTTATCTTTCAGGATTGATACAGAGTTTGAGGTACATCGCTCTTTCATTTAAACTATGAAAAATATGAGGTCAATTTGATTTCATATTTTTCTAAAGTATATATATATATATATATATATGTAAATTAAAATATCCCTTCGAAGCAGGGGATGGGATTTCGATTCTGGTGACCGACAGCTTCTAATGGGCAACTCTACAATCGATAATAGCGCCAACAAATTCTGGTGACTCCACTGGGGAGTTGCTTCTCTCTCCATTTAAATTTGAAAATCTTATCTTTAAACATCGGTAATGTGTTCATGTCCCTGTTGAACCAAATTACCCTTCTTCTGTTGGAATGCTTTAACCATTTCTGTCTTGGGAAAATACCATCAACTCTTTCGAACTTCAGGACCGTCTGTTCAGCCACTCTTAGGCAGAGAGGTTCAGGAATTCATTAAGGACTTTTTGATCTTTATATGGGGTCAGACCCCCAATAGGTGTGTTGGTGGATTAGTTCTGCCTGGGTGTTATACATTGTGAAGTCAGTCCCACACTGGGTCCCAAACTTTACTTTCCTCTTTGAGCTTAGTTTGTTATTTTGCAAATTAAATCAAATCGTGTCGTGTTNATATATATATATATATATATATATATATATATATATATATATAAATTAAAATGTCCCTTCGAAGCAGGCGATGGGATTTCGATTCCGGTGACCGACAGCTTCTAATGGGCAACTCTACAATCGACAATAGCGCCAACAAATTCTGGTGACTCCATTGGGTATTTGCTTCTCTCTCTATTTAAATTTGAAAATCTTATCTTTAAACATCGGTAATGTGTTCATGTCCCTCATGAACAAAATTACCTTTCTTCTGTTGGAGTGCTTTAACCATTTCTGACTTGGGAAAATACCATCAACTCTTTCGAACTTCAGGACCGTCTGTTCAGCCACTCTTAGGCAGAGAGGTTCAGGAATTCATTAAGGACTTTTTGATCTTTATATGGGGTCAGACCCCCAGTAGGTGTGTTGGTGGATTAGTTCTGCCTGGGCATTATACATTGTGAAGTCGGTCCCGCACTGGGTCCCAAACTTTACTTTCCTCTTTGAGCTTAGTTTGCTATTTTGCAAATTAAATCAAATTGTGTCGTGTTGTGCTTGCTATATAACTTCTTTAACTAATTAAATTCTTTAACTTTACAATTACCTTACTAAATTTTAAAACTAATACAATATAAAAAATAAAATAAAATAAGAATTTGCCCAGTCCACGGATCGCCTTTGTTAACTTTCTAGTGTTTGCACTAAGATTACAAAGTATTGGCCAAATTACTAACCTCAGAGCTTTCTTTGTGAAGCTATTACAATGGCATTTCCCACACTCACCTTTTACTACAATCTCCCAACTAGCCGCAATACTCGCAAGGNCTTTCTAGTGTTCGCACTAAGATTACAAAGTATTGGCCAAATAACTAACCTCAGAGCTTTCTTTGTGAAGCTATTGCAATGGCATTTCCCACACTCACCTTTTACTACAATCTGCCAACTAGCCGCAATACTCGCAAGCTTGCTTCCGCCATCAAGTTCAGAGCTGGATTCGAAGAACTTGAAGTCACCCTTGGGAAGGCCCTATTTGTTGTAGTGAATGTCGCCACTCCAAAAATTCAAGAGCCCTCTGCTGAGTTTGACTTGAACTGCCCTAAGGAATTCCCTTATTACAAGAAGGTGAAAACTACTACTCCCCTGACATCGACCAATTCTGTCATCCCCTTTTCTGCTAAAGTAAAGGAGACTATGATAGTAGAAGATGAGACTGAGGAATTTATCGTCCCTCTGTCAATGTTTGAAATTGGATCGAGTTCATAGTTTGCACCGTTAACTCGATCACAGAGAGAGAACCGCAGCCACAAAGCTTGAAGGGCAGCTAAGGCCAAAATCTTAGAGAGAGTACCAGATGATGAGTTCCGTCACAAAGAGGAATTTGGATTATAGGAGACCTCTCCACTTCTACAGGGGAGTAGGTTCCATCCCTTAATGGATAGTAATAGGTATGAAGGTATCCAGTAGATCGCTGCTACTTTACTGACATCTCATATACATGGCAGGGAGAGGAAGAAGCCTGCCCCTATCACCCGAGTCAGACAGTTTTCTAGAGACTTACTGTTAAAGGGGTGTTCAGTGGTCAAATTGCTTAAGCAAATGGGGACTGCGGTATCCCCTTAGATGAAGAAAGAAATCTTAAGGGATGTCAGGATCATCCGATAGCCCCTCAAGTAAGCCGAAGTCTTACCAACACGTATTCTCATTAGACTCTGTCTGAGAAGCCAGATTGATACTACAGTTATCCTTACATATTTTCTTGCCTCTACCGCTCCAAAGGCTACAGGACATCGGCCGGTCAAGTCACGTCTGGGTCCAAAGGTTCAACTAGTTATTACTCACAAGAATGTTTCGAAGGAGGAAAAGATGAAGAAATTACCCGGTATTGTAATTCATTCGCACCACGGGGAACACACTTCTCTCTGACCTGTTGATGCCTCTGTGGAGAGACCCCATCTTAAGACATCATCGTCGAGAAAGAGGGTGTGGGTACCCAAAGTCGCCATACCAATACAATCTGCTAAGCCCATAGAATAGAATGACAAGGTGGAACAAAAACTTGAAATATCTGCTACACAAGTTGACGGACAAGTGAAAGACGTTCAAGGAAATCCTCAGGATCTCAAGGAAATTTTGGAGGCAACAGNCCCCATCTTAAGACATCATCGTCGAGAAAGAGGGTGTGGGTACCCAAAGTCGCCATACCAATACAATCTGCTGAGCCCATAGAATAGAATGACAAGGTGGAACAAAAACTTGAAATATCTGCTACAGAATTTGACGAACAAGTGAAAGACGTTCAAGGAAATCCTCAGGATCTCAAGGAAATTCAGAGGCAACAATTGAAGGAAAGGTAAAAAAACTCAGAGTTGAGATTTTCGAGCTAGCCAAAGAACATGGCGTAACAATTAACAATGATGATGAGGATTTTTTATTTTATTAATTACTTCGATGAGGATTTCATGGATATTCATGTAATTGAGACTAGAGTTGCTTCATCAGCACGTGATGCCCAACCTCTCGTCGAAGGGAACGCCGTGGATGATTTACGCTGAGTTATTTTCCTAAGGCATGAACAGATTAGTCAAATGGAAAGGTAAATGGATGAGACGGCCGCCATAATGGCCACANCGTGATGCCCAACCTCTCGTCGAAGGGAACGCCGTGGATGATTTACGCTGAGTTATTTTCCTAAGGCATGAATAGATTAGTCAAATGGAAAGGCAAATGGATGAGACGACCGCCATAATGGCCGCCATGGCTACAACTAACGGACAATCCTAGTCATAGCAGACAGCTTCTCTAGGAGTTAACTAGCCTGAAATAATCCATATCACCGATGAACGAAGAGAAATCGTTTCGGCTAATGAAGAAGAGCAGCAAAAGAAAGATTCCTCAACAAATACCATGCCTGAGAATGATATTAAAAAATTGGTTGAACAACAGGTTTNTAATCCATATCACCGATGAACGAAGAGAAATCGTTTCGGCTAATGAAGAAGAGCAGCAAAAGAAAGATTCCTTAACAAATACCATGCCTGAGAATGATATTAAAAAATTGGTTGAACAACAAGTTCGAGAGGCTTTGGCCCAGTCTAAAAGTGGTGCATTGATTTCAAGAGGTAGACCTTACCCGAAGGAGTTTGATGCTATACCCTACCCTAAGGGTTTTGTGTCACCAAACTTCAAGATATTTGACTGGATCGGGAATCCTAGGCAACACTTAGCACATTTCTGGGCAGTTGTGGCAAAATTGGAGGTAATGAAGCCTTACTCTTCCGACAGATTGTCAGCAGCTTATCATAGATTGCTTTTGATTGGTATGTCAAACTACCTAACGGATTAGTCAAGACATCCACCNCCGAAGGAGTTTGATGCTATACCCTACCCTAAGGGTTTTGTGTCACCAAACTTCAAGATATTTGACTGGATCAGGAATCCTAGGCAACACTTAGCACATTTCTGGACAGTTGTGGCAAAATTGGAGGTAATGAAGCCTTACTCTTCCGACAGATTGTCAGCAGTTTATCATAGATTGCTTTTGATTGGTATGCCAAACTACCTAACGGATTAGTCAAGACGTTCGCAGAATTAGAGCAGATGTTCATGAAAAGATTTACTGGAGCACAACATCATGTTTCTATTGGGGATCTTGTAGTGGAAAAGCAAAGACCCAACAAAACTCCAGTGGATTACATCATTAGGTGGAGAAACCTTAGCATGAAATGTGAGCCTCAACTACAGGAACAACATGTGATTGAGGTTCTACTCAAGAGCATGCATGGGCCAGTAGCTTTCATGCTCTAGGGACTCACCATCAAGTCCTTTGAGAAGCTGTTAAGTAAGGCTAGCAGTTTACAAGAGGAAGCTAAACATATAGATTCTCAAGAGAAGGCAGAAAAATCCAAGGCAGCCAAAGCATTCGAAAAGAGGTCTGGGACAGTGAAAACAGTCGATAAAGGAAAGCAACCAATGAAAATACAAGTATAGCATTCTTACTAAAGTTCTCAGCAATCGTTACAGCGTGCTCAATAGCAAGTACAACAGTATGGACAGTCTAGCCAACAGCCATACCAAGGAGGATCATACCAGACGGAAGGTAGAACAGGTCCAACTCTTTTATAATGAAGGAGAAGATAATATTCCTCCAAAGATGAGGATGTGTTGAAGATGTTCAGAAACTTGATGAGGAAGTCAGGGTTTAGGTTACTAGAACCAAAGAAGCCCGAAGAGGTCGATAAGAAAGACAGTCCCAATTTTTGTCTCTACCATAAAATGTTGGGGCATACAATAGAAGGTTGCTTCATCTTCAAAGATTGGCTCAAGAAGAACTATAAAGAAGGAAACATAACAATCTCAAAGGAATATTTGAAAGAGTCGGATAAAGGTTCTGTGAATATGATTTCAGTCGAGCCCATCGTTTCGATAGATCCATATGTAAACAAAGATGGATGGAGCACAGTTTGGAGCAAGTCATCCAAGAAGATGTTGGATTAGATTCGGAATGCTTCAGCTCAAGCAGCCATTCAGAGTCTACAACCTGCTCAGCCAGAGTCGGAGATTTTGCCATAGAAGTCACCACAACCGGANACCAAGGAGGATCATACCAGACGGAAGGTAGAACAGGTCCAACTCTTTTATAATGAAGGAGAAGATAATATTCCTCCAAAGATGAGGATGTGTTGAAGATGTTCAGAAACTTGATGAGGAAGTCAGGGTTTAGGTTACTAGAACCAAAGAAGCCCGAAGAGGTCGATAAGAAAGACAGTCCCAATTTTTGTCTCTACCATAAAATGTTGGGGCATACAATAGAAGGTTGCTTCATCTTCAAAGATTGGCTCAAGAAGAACTATAAAGAAGGAAACATAACAATCTCAAAGGAATATTTGAAAGAGTCGGATAAAGGTTCTGTGAATATGATTTCAGTCGAGCCCATTGTTTCGATAGATCCATATGCAAACAAAGATGGATGGAGCAAAGTTTGGAGCAAGTCATCAAAGAAGATACTGGATTAGATTCGGAATGCTTCAGCTCAAGCAGCCGTTCAGAGTCTACAACCTGCTCAGCCAGAGTCGGAGATTTCGCCATAGAAGTCACCACAACCGGAGGAGAAGGAAAAGAGTGACGTTGTTAAGACTGATAGCGCGAGGGGTAGGATAGGGGATGCCTCTATTAGATTGGTTATCTCGAATTTGGGGAAGAAAATCCTTGAACCCCTGACCATGTATGATTATCTTTTTGCCCCACCGGGGTATTATGTATATAATGATTATGATTTTGGCTATGTTTTGGTTGTCTCTAATGATGATGTGACTGACTTTGTTCAATCTAACTTCGATCTTGATTCCCAATCTGATCCTCAAGTTGTACTTGAGTCCAATAAACCTGTTGATCAGGATGAAGAAGGCATCGATAATACTAGTTACGATAGCACTGGGAGTGAGGAGCCAGTCCTCGAGTGCCATGGTACACCACTTGCCATCAACTTGGATCTCTCCGCTGAAGAAAGAATATCAGAACCTTTTCCTACAGCATCTCAGGAAGAAGAAATCACCAAAGTAAATCTAAGGAGCGGGAAAGTATTACCCTCGAGGTCAGCTCTAGTGGATAAAGGAAAACATATAGTAATTCAAGAAGAGCTACCTCCAACTCCGACAGTGGAAGAGCCACATAACCAAGTGAAAATCATAGGATTATATAAAGTTGATTATAACATGCTCGCTCATCTTAGGAAGTTGCCGGCCAAATTAAGCATTTACAATGCTCTAATCCTATCAAAGGAGATGAAAGAATCTTTGGTTACAGCCTTGCTCGACCCAGAGATTTTCTCAGCTCAGTTGGCTAGCACATCCTTAGATGAAGTTTGATTGTTAAAAGAACAACCTACAATAACATTCACGGATTAAGCCTTGTTGTTCGGTACCATTGACCACAAGCAACTGCTTTACATCTCCGTCATTATCGACAGATTTGTATTGTATAGTGTCTTGGTAGACCCGGGAGCATCACTCAACTTAAAGAGCTTACGAATGTTAGCATATTTACACATTGAAGCTCAAGAGCTTACAATCGATAAAATGATGTTAAGAGGGTTTAATTAAAAGGGAGGAAAAGCCCGTGGATCGATTACATTGTTAATGAAAGTTTGAGAACTAGTAACAACTGCAAAATTTCATAACATCGATGCAGAGACTTCTTTCAATGCTCTACTTGGATGACCAAGGATTTACGAGCACAATATGGTTCCATCATCATTACATCAATGCATCAAATATTTTAAAGAAGGGAAAGAACATTGTATCAAAGGATATTTACAATCATTTTCAATACATGAAGTACACATTCATGAAGACGTCGCCTACTATGTATCCCCAAAGAAAGCAGTCTTTTCTCCCGAAGTTGTATCAAATGAAGTGCAAGTTCAGAAGGATCACAAAGAAGAGGCCATTCAACTCCACTTCAACAATCTACTATCATCTCTTCACAACGAGGTGGTAGAGGTTCTTTTAGCCAATACACCCGAGATCGAGGCCGGGGGTGTGGACGAGGAAGAACCAATACTTGTTGAACGGACTAGGCCGACCATCAACATTGACATGGAATAAAGTTCTAATGAAGAAAGTTCCAAAGAAGAAATAATGAAGATAAAACAAAAGAAGTCTCAGTATGAGATCTCCTTGGAAGACGTGGAAAAAAATGATTATGAATCGATGTACGATCGGATCAACCACTATGTGAATGTCATGACCCTTACTCCAATCTACCCCCAGAAGGTTGAGGGTTTAGAGGTCAAGGAAGTCAGTAGTAACGGTCTGATATCGATCAAATTTTACCGTGCCTCTTCTTCTACTAGTTCTGAAAATCATGTAAATTTGGATGCTGATTCTAATGAATTAATGGAATTACCATATGGTTACTTTTCTCCTTGTGTATAAAAATTAATTCAACAGGGATATGTGTCAAAACATATGCCAAAAGATAAATTGCACCTTTTCGAGAAATTATGAAATGTTAAAAGGTTGATCCCTAATTCAAAGCAGGGTCTCGGATTTGGTACTGTAGGACCAGTTGATGATTCAGAATTTTGCATGGTGGTTACTAATGAATTAGAAGAAGATTGTAATGATATAGAGGATGACTCTCAAGACCAATTAATAGGTGATGCTTTGCCAGAATTTGAAAAAGTGATTAAATCAATAGTCGATGAATTCAAAGAAATCAACATCAGGACTGAGGAACAGCCGCGACAAACCTTTAAAAGTTCCTTACTTAGCAAGGAAGAATCCATAGAGCTAATAAAGCTATTATCATAATTTAAAGATTACTTTGCTTGGAGTTGCGATGAAATTCCAGGACTATCAGCAGAATTTGCAGTACATAGGTTTGGGGTAGACAAAGATATGCCCCCAGTAAAACAAGCTCCTAGAAGAATGTGCCTCAAAATAGAGAAACAAGTCCTTGTTGAGGTAAAGAAATTAATAAACGCTAACTTTGTGCGAGAAGAGTAATACCCAATGTACCAGTTAAGAAGAAAAATGGATAAATCTGTGTATGTATTGACTTCAGGGATTTGAGTAAAGCATGTTCAAAAGATGAGTTTCCATTATCGATACCAGAATTAATGGTGGATATCGCTTCAACACATGAGATTTTCTCCTTTATGGATGGATCTTTAGGATATAACCAAATCAAGATGGCTCCAAGCGATGCAACACTTACAATATTCTGGACACCGATTGGAATTTTTGCTACACAGTAATGCCATTTGGATTAAAGAATGCATGAGCAACATATCAATGTGCAATGACGAAGATTTTTGATGAACGCATTCACAACCAAGTCGAGTGATATGTGGATGATTTGTTCATCAAAAGTAAATAGAAAATAGNTTGGTATGATCAAATGAGCCTTGCCATGACTCACCTTAGTCCCTAGGGTTGAGTCCCAAGCCAGCCATTAACTCATAGTTAACCTTGATATTTATATCGAGGGTAAAAACTTTAATTTTAATCCTTGGAAGAGATAATGAAGAGGTTAAATCAAAGACACATGTCCATACCCTATGGTGCCATTTTACTGCCCATCATAAGCTTTAACCATGGTCCAAACCTTGGTTAGCTACCTTAACCAAAGTCAAAAACCCAAAACCGTGAGCCCCCACATGGTTAAAACCCAAATTTNATGAATTATTAAGTAACATAATAAAGTTTAAACGAACCCAAGGCCTTTTACCAGACATTAAGAAGGTTACATGAACCTGCTCCCTACTCTTAACCTGGTGAATGNAGGAATGATGATTGTAGTTACTGATATCAATGAAGATTGGCGTAAGCCATTAATAAAATATTTACAAACTAAAAAATTGCCAGAGGATAAGTCTGAGGCATATCACATAACAAGAAGAGCTATGTCATACACTCGGGTGGGAAATGTTCTCTACAGAAGGTCATTTTCTCAGATGGTTGCGACGTCTGAGCAGAGTAGAAGCACAAGATATCATCAAGGAAATACATGTCGGATTGTGTGGTGCTCACCAGTTAGGGTCAAAGATGAAGATGAAGATTAAGCACAAGCGTACTAATCCCCATCTTCTAGAAATTTCTAAAATTTCATAACTCGAAATTCACTCTCCGTTCCCCAACGAGAGTCCCTACTCTATAATTTCAATAATACAATCTTCCGCTAGTATCCCCAGCAAAAATAAAACAAATCATACACACAACTCTACACATACTTCCAGGTCTATTGACTTAGGGGTTTCTATTAGTTTCATTGATCTCGTCGGTCAATGCCAATACGCGCGGCGTGCTTGCCCAGCACACCACACCTATTGGGGGTCCATTTGTTGACCTCACTTAGTGTGCTTGCCCAACACACCCCACCTATTGGGGGTCCATTTATTGACCTCACTTTTGGTTGAGGTCTCCTCTTTAGTAGCCTAAGGTCTAGCCATAGGACTTTCCTATTGACTATTCTTAGAAAACTATCTCTTTAGTAGCCTAAGGTCTAGCCATAGGATTTTCCTATTGACTATTCTTAGAAAACTAGAAAAAGTTAGTAGCCTAAGGTCTAGCCATAGGATTTTCCTATTGACTATTCTTAGAAAACTAGACATGAAGCCTAAGGTCTAGCCATAGGACTTTCCTATTGACTATTCTTAGAAAACTAGAAAAGGCACCATCTATTGGGGGTCCATTTGTTGACCTCACTTTTGGTTGAGGTTTATTTTTTCCTCTTTAGTAGCCTAATGGGGGTCCATTTGTTGACCTCACTTTTGGTTGAGGTTTAGTTCTTCCTTTTTAGTAGCCTAAGGCATAGGACTTTCCTATTGACTATTCTTAGAAAACTAGAAAAGGCACCCTCACCATTAGAAATCCCTAGGACTTTCCTATTGACTATTCTTAGAAAACTAGACATGGAACCCTCACCATTAGAAATTCAACACTCTTCTCTGCTCAACTTGAAGTTCCACATATTGATCCTAACCTCTAGCACTTAGTAGGTGGGATCATTATGGGGAAACTCAAGATGAGTCACCCATAGAACTACTGGACCTTAGGGTTGACTCTGAGTGTTGGTCTAGGGCAAAGGCACTCACTTGCAATCATTTACACTCACAATCACTCACTACCCTAAACCTAAAATTGTTAGGTTCTGGTCCTTTGATACTTTTGGGAGACTTCTGTAGGTGGTCCCCTAAACCCATTAACCCTAGGCTAGGGTTTGGATAAGACCACTACATAGAGAACCCAAAATGGGGTTTCTATTGGTCCATGGCTTACTAATGGTGGTTGGTACTCCAACNAGTTGGCATATCTGAGACGCTTAATTTCCAATCTCTCAGGTAGGTGTCAGACCTTCTTAGCATTAATTAAAAAGGACGCCAAATTCTTTTGGGAAGAGAAATGTCAGTGGGCCTTCAAGGATGTTAAAAAATATTTAATGACACCTCATGTTTTGGCAGCCCCTATCCCGGGAAAACCATTGATACTTTATACTGCAGCTTTCGACGGCTCTCTCGGAGCCTTCTTTTCTCACTGTACACTCACTTCCAGTTGGGTCCCCACTCAATGATTAATTGCCAGATGAGTAGATGCTACAAATAGAACACTCCAATGTCAGTTATAGGGAGATGTATTTTGATGGAGCTTCTTCAGCTAGGAAGGATAAAGGATAAAAAATGGTTATACCAGGAAAAGAAGGAATCAGTCTGATTTTCATCACACCAGATAAGGGTATGTTGAGATTCTCCTATCACTTGACAGAGTCGTGTACGAATAACGAAGCAGAATATGAAGCGTTAATCATCGGATTAGAGTTGTAAATCTCAATGATTATAACAGATATTGTCATCTATGGTGACTCTCAACTTATCATTCAACAAATTTTTGGACAATACAAGATTTTAAAGCAAAGATTAGCGTAATACCATTAGTTCGCGATGAAGTTGTTAGAGCAAATCCCTAATATAACTCTATATAGGATTCCTTGGGGAGATAACACACATGCCGACGCTCTAGCAAAACTTGCTCAGGAATTGACATGTCCACTGAAGGACTCCATTGATATTAAAGTACAAGGAAGATGTGTTTTGTCTCAAATCAACCTCGAAATTCTACTTAAGCTCGAAAAAGAAGAAGGAATGATGATTGTAGTTACTGATATCAATGAAGATTGGCGTAAGCCATTAATAAAATATTTACAAACTAACAAATTGCCAGAGGATAAGTCTGAGGCATATCACATAACAAGAAGAGCTATGTCATACACTCTGGTGGGAAATGTTCTCTACAGAAGGTCATTTTCTCACATGGTTGCGACGTCTGAGCAGAGTAGAAGCACAAGATATCATCAAGGAAGTACATGTCGGATTGTGTGGTGCTCACCAGTTAGGGTCAAAGATGAAGATGAAGATTAAGCACATGCGTACTAATCCCCATCTTCTAGAAATTTCTAAAATTTCATAACTCGAAATTCACTCTCTGTTCCCCAACGAGAGTCCCTACTCTTTAATTTCAATAATACAATCATCTTCTAGTATCCCCAGCAAAAATAAAACAAATCATATACACAACTCTACACATACTTCCAGGTCTATTGACTTAGGGGTTTGTATTAGTTTCATTGATCTCGTCGGTCAATGCCAATACGCGAGGTGTGCTTGCCCAGCACACCACACCTATTGGGGGTCCATTTGTTGACCTCACTTATGGTTGAGGTTTAGTTTTTCCTCTTTAGTAGCCTATGGTCTAGCCATAGGACTTTCTAATTGACTATTCTTAGAAAACTATACATGGAACCCTCACCATTAGAAATTCAACACTCTTCTCTACTCAACTTGAAGTTCCACATATTGGTCCTAACCTCTAGCACTTAATAGGTGGGATCATTATGGGGAAGCTCAAGATGAATCACCCATAGAACTACTGGACCTTAGGGTTGACTCTGAGTGTTTGTCTAGGGCTGAGGCACTCACTTGCAATCATTTACACTCACAATCACTCACTACCCTAAACCCAAAATTGTTAGGTTCTGTAGATGAATTGTTGGGATCATTATTGGGGGTCCTTTGATACTTTTGGGAGACTCCTGTAGGTGGTCCCCTAAACCCATTAACCCTAGGCTAGGGTTTGAATAAGACCACTACATAGAGGACCCAAAATGGGGTTTCTATTGGTCCATGGCTTACTAATGGTGGTTGGTACTCCAATTCTACTAAAATACCCATCTTGGCCTTTTGCCCCTAAACACGCCCAAGTTATCTAAACACCCTTGAAACCCTAAACTTTGTTAAGTTTGCCCAAAATACCCAAATTTGATAAAAAATCATTTCAAACCTTTTGAAAACCTCTAAAAACCCAAATTACCCAAAATCTCCAAAAATGACCAAATTACCAAAATACCCCTCCATAGCCAAAAATTCAAAAATTCCTAGAAAATTTCAATAAATCCCAAATATTTCTAATTTAATNTAAGTTTGCCCAAAATACCCAAATTTGATAAAAAATCATTTCAAACCTTTTGAAAACCTCTAAAAACCCAAAATGCCCAAAATCTCCAAAAATGGCCAAATTACCAAAATACCCCTCCATAGCCAAAAATTCCAAAATTCCTAGAAAATTTCAATAAATCCCAAATATTCCTAATTTAATTTTCTTAACTACCATATGACCCAATTTGGCCAATTTGACCATCTTTAACTAAAACCCCCAAATTTGCCTTTTAAGGCCCAAATTTCCCCAAATTCAACTCAAATGTCCATCAATTTGATCTCAATTGACCCCAATTACAATCCTAAACTCAAATTAACTTCTTATATGGCCAAAANATATGACCCAATTTGGCCAATTTGACCATCTTTAACTAAAACCCCCAAATTTGCCTTTTAAGGCCCAAATTTTTCCAAATTCAACTATAATGTCCATCAATTTGATCTCAATTGACTCCAATTACAATCCTAAACTCAAATTAACTTTTGATATGGCCAAAATAAATGTCCAAGCTTAATTGGCCCATGATTTGAGCCCAATTTTGATTTAGGTCAAAACCCCAATTTTTTACCAATTGACCTAATGTCACCAAATTGAACTCATATCCTAGTCAATTGGCCCCAATTAATGATGCAAAATCTTTATAACATTCTTATACATAAAAATCAACCATCAATTGGCCTTGTTGAAGCCTCAAAACCATTTGATTTTGGCTTAAATTAAAAATTCCCAAATTTAGCCCCAAATTGGCTAAGTACCTAAATTTCACCCAATTGATATCTTTAACCTCCAAATTGGCATCCAATTAATGTTGAACACTCTTCATGGGGTCCCTATTGACCATTTACAACAATCAATTTGGACTAAGCCCAAGGCTAACCCAAGCTAGACCCAAGCTTAGCCCAACATGACCAAATTGACTAAAATTAAAAATTCCCTCAAATTGAACCTTCAATTAAGCTCAAAACCACTTCCATCCTTCACCAAAGTTGTTCCTTATGATCATCTACACCAAATGCAGCATTTAGTTGGGCCAATTGATATGGATATCCTAGAACAAACCCAATATTTGGTCATTTGCACCCACTTGGACCCATGCACTAATTGTGACCTAACCACGTTAACGCAACAAAATTAACCCCACTCCAGCCATTAGTTGCCCCTAAAACTCAGCCAAAACACCTCTAACCACCTAAAACAAGCCATGGACCAATGGTACCCATAATGAAGGGATCTTATTCCCAAAAATACACATGTTTAAGATGTCTTTGCCAAATCAAAACACATTTGCATTAAATTGTTGTGATGGATTCCTCTGGATGCCCTGAGCACCTAGTCACCTCCCTCTGGACAGTAGGCTAGCCTAGTGGTTGGAAAAGCTCAAAACTGAGAGCCACCACCATGGGACTTAACCCAAATCAAGCCTAGAGGCCAGCTCAGTCATATTGAGTTGTAGAGCTCCTCTGCCTNTGGAAAAGCTCAAAACTGAGAGCCACCACCATGGGACTTAACCCAAATCAAGCCTAGAGGCCAGCTCAGTCAAATTGAGTTGTAGAGCTCCTCTGCCCTCCACCTAAGCACCACATTACACCTCTTAATTGGCCATGACAACCACCATTACGCCATTTTTTATAAAAGGCCGCCTCCACGTCCATTAAACCAAGTGTTGAAAATCTCTTGGAGAGAGTCCCTGAAATCACACACAGAGCATCTTTGAAACCTCCTCAGTGCAACCCAATCACCACATTGCCCTGAATCCCCTTGTCGGAGTACAATTTTGAGCTCGAAACCATGCCGGAAACCAGGACATAGCCCAATATATCTCCACAGTCCACCAAACCTAAATTAACTTCACCCACATCTTCATAATAGTGAAAGAGGAAGAAGCCCCATCAATTTCCCCTTCCACAGAGCCCCTAGTACAAACTTCAATCAACACCCAAAATCGATCTTGATCAAAATCACACCTAAGACTTACACCACAGCAAGAGGCTTAATCTCTATCCTCCTTAAGCCCCAATGAATATGCTAAGCACCTCTGATTGAAGCTTCTCTTCTCNTTCAATCAACACCCAAAATCGATCTTGATCAAAATCACACCTAAGACTTACACCACAGCAAGAGGCTTAATCCCTATCCTCCTTAAGCCCCAATGAATATGCTAAGCACCTCTGATTGAAGCTTCTCTTCTTAGATCAAAGGTATAAAACTTCTCTCCCTCCTAAGCCTATTTTGATTCTAAATTTAATTAGGCTTAATTTAATTGCATGATTACCATATGGATGTGTTCGTCTCACTTATACGAGTCTATAAAATCAAACCCGAAGTGATTTGGTTAAGTCTAGGCTGAGATCTTAGGGTTTTAGTGTGGACGGTCACGGGATCATTCTATCGGGGACGATGACGGGGAGTCGTTTGATCGCGCGTGTATCGAATAGACAGCCAAGATGAAGTCGGTCAACGCTTCGTTACACAAATAGCGGGACACATGGCTCCTGACGTGGACGGCAGCGTCAAATAAGAGTGCGCCGCGTGGAGTTTTGGAGCCACCGTAGGATGACGCGGCGCCAGGTGGATAAGTAGAAAAATAGGGCTTTTTCTATTTATTTAAACTCCCTTAACTTTAAAAATCCATAACTTTGTGTAGAAAAATCACAAAAATAAAATAAAAATACCCTCTTGCTCAGTGAACAGAGGAGAACAATGTGGAAAAAATTTCAAGTCCATTTGATTCATATTTTTTTTAATTAATTAAACACTATTTTAAATCATTTGATTCTCCATGCATATTGACACATCACCTTGGCATGAAATTTTGGCATGTTGTAGCCTCTGTCAAGGGAAATATTCTCTGATTTTTCCAAAATGAGAGGAGGTTTGTAGATAGAGATCCATATTTTTCATGTTTTCGCACATTATTTCCTTAAAAAAATCATGGAAATTTGTATTTTGATTAGAAAATTTCAAGAAAATTTTGGAAGGTCCACCATGACCAGAAAAGCTTTTGGAAAATTTTTCATGAGTCAAGTCAATTAAAATACACCTAATTTTTATGAACACTAAATCATTAATATAATTAATTTTGGAAAATATAAACAACAAAATGACTTGATTTTTCATCTCCACTATTTTATAAGATTCAGAGAACTCCCAATAAAAAATTCAAAGCATTTTGATTACATTTGATGGTCTAAGTTGATTTTCCAAGTTAAATATCTTTTTAGGCACTTAAATGATTTCTTAAAAATCAAAATGTAACTCAAAAAATTATAAAAACTTATTTTTGAGTTCTCTGTGATCATGGGCTTTTTATAAAATTAAAATGATATTTAAAATAAAAACTTCATTTTAACCTATTTTTAATATTTAAATAATTAAAAATTCATAAAAAATCACAAAAAATAATGAAATTCATGGAAATGTTCTAAATTGTTTTCTAAGCACTTAGAAATAATTGAGATATTTTTCTTGATTCTCTAAATAAAGATATGGTATTTTGAAGCTTAAAACAATTTTTAAATGCTAAAAAATTGATTTCCACTAAAAATAATTCCAATAAATCAAATAAAATTTAGAAAAATATAAAATCTTCTCCTTTGAGTTCTCTGACCTCAGGGAGACTTTTCAAAAATACAAAACTTAATTTTGTCCAATTAAAATATTTTATATTTAATAAATACCCCAGAACTTAAAATAATTCTTAAAATTCAAATAAAATTTAAAAAATCATGAAATTTGTTTCAAAGGCTTCTCTGGTCTAGGTATACCTCCAGTAAAATTTCAAAGGATTAGGATTTACCTTGGTCAAGTTAGGAATTTTTTTTGAAAAATCCTATTTTTGCATGAAAAATAATTATATAAATTAAATTAGATTTTGAAAATTCACATTTTCTCTTCTAATGTCTTAATTGCCCCATGAATGAGGTAGGATAAAAGTTTCAAATTCATTTGAATTGAATTTGACAAATTATGAAGTGATATAGTCTTAGNCCTATAGCCATTTTCTATAAAATCTACCCCTCACGGCCATGGAGGGGGTGGTAAAAATTTTTTTACCAAGGCCTTTCTAACCCCCCTTAGAGCTTCCCTGAGGGACCCTTAGCACATTCCAATCCATTCCCCCTCTCAATTCCACCACATAAAGCCAATTTTGAGCTCAAACCCTTGCCCGAAACCAAGACAAAATCCAATCTCAACCTACACAGCACCAAATCCCAAATTAATTGGCTCTACACCTTCACAAGAGTGAAAGAAGCCAAAGCCCCATCAAATCCCCCTTCCACAGAGCCTCTACCATAGCTTTCAACCAACACCATAGGCCTTACACCAGAGCCAGGGACTCTATCCCTAAGCTCTTTGGAGTATAACGAAGGTGTGAAGAATCTCTGATTGAGGCTACACCTCTCGGAGCAAAGGTATAACCTCCCTTACTCTCCCGAGCTTTCGCGAGCTCTATATTTACAATGGCTTAATTTCATAGCATCTTAATCATATGGATGTGTTCGTCTATTTAAATCGAGCAATTTAAAAAAATAATCACTAAAATCCATTAAGAAATGAGGGAGATATTAAGGTTTAAGTGTGGACGGTTACGGGATCATTCCTTTGAGGACGATGAACGGATGTCGTTCATTTTTGCGTGTATTGGATGGACCGCGGAGATCAAGCCGGATCNACACCTTGAATACATCCAAATTTGCCAAAACTGACAAAAATTTCCAAAAATGACCAAATTACCAAGATACCCTTCCATGACCTAAAAATCTAAAAATTCCAAAAATTCCAAAAATTCCCAATAAATCCAAAATATTCCTNTTCCAAAAATTCCTAAAAAATCCCAATAAATCCAAAATATTCCCAATTTCATTTTGTCCAACTATACCTTGGTCCAATTTGGTCAATTTGACCATCTTTGACAAAATCCCCAAATTAGCCCCAATATTGGCTAACACCTCAAATCTCAACAATTGAATGCCTCAGACCTCAAATTGGCATCCAATTTTTGTTTAAAATG
>JXCR01144663.1:48898-70567 GCA_002079205.1 Phalaenopsis hybrid cultivar | reverse complement strand
TGATGTAATCCAACAGAAATAGGAAAATATTCTGTCAATCCTCCTTCAGTTTGAACACAAGTAACAGCTCTAGTATACATATCTTTAATTACTTGAATATAAGTCATATCAACACATTTCTTCTCGAGAACTCTCCAAAGGATATCTCTTGGAACCTTATCGTAAGCTTTTTCTAAATCCAAAAGAAAATAAGAGGAAGCAGACAAAAAATAAGTAACAAGATATAAAAGACAATAGGATATAAAAGATGACAAGTCATAAAGATGACGGGGCACGACAAGAAGGTAATTAACAAGACTTACAGCCAAAAAAAAAGGAGGAAGAACTACTCTCACTTTCGAAGAGGAAGAGGATCTTTTATGGAGGAACACAAAGATAGTATATTTTCTCTACCCTGTCTATTCTTAAATGAAGAAAGAAATAAAAAAGAGAAAGATAATAAATGAAGAAAGAAATAAAAAAGAGAAAGATAAGGAAGAAAAAGACATATATTCCATCCCCTCATTTAAGTCTCTCCTTTGGGATGACCACACAAAAGAAACCCTCTCTGTCATTTAAACCTCTCCTTTGGGACGAGCGAGCCAACAAAGCCTCTACTTTGGGACGAGCGAGCCAACAAAGTCTCTCCTCCGGTACAAGCCAAAAGAACCTCTCCTCCGAGATGAGCAAATAAAGTCTCACCTTCGGGACGAAGCAACAAGTTTCTCCTCTGGGGCGAGCCTATAAAGCCTCTCCTCCGGGACGAGCCTATAATGCCTCTACTTCGAGATCTCCTCCGGGACAAGGCCTCTCCTCCGCAACGAGCCAACAAGGCCTCTCCTCTGCGATGAGCCAACAAAGCCTCTCTTCTTGGATGACTAAACAAAGCCTTTCCTCTAGGATGAGTAAACAAATAATCTTCTCAAAAATAGATCCACGAAATATCAAATCTAAAAACACAAAAACTTAACCAATAATTTTCTAAAAAATCTATTTATCAAAAGCCATGAAAGGACTGATATATAACTAAGTCCAACTAGATGCTTATAAAATAGTATTTTCTGTACTAATGAGTTTCATTCATATCGTAACTTCATCTCCAAGAAATAAAAAACTTGAGGGCATTATCCATAGCCAGAAAATGACACCTCACCAAAACAAGATAATCCATCGCCTGAATCACGCAAGCTGGGATTCCCTCTTTTCGCCGACCACCTCCAGTTGTTCGGCCACCAGCTCCTGGGGTAGGCCAACCTGCTCTAGCTGGCCGACCCTCTCGGATCAGCAACCAACTATTCTGGACGGCCTCCTTAGGTCTGTCAACCTGCTCCAACTGGCCAACTCCTTGGATCAGCACTCAGCTCCAACTAGCCGGCCCCCTCAACTCAACCACCGACTCCTCAAGTCAGCCACCCTACTCCAGCTAGCTAGTCGGCCGCCTTGGTCGGCCACTCTGCACCAGCTAGCCGATCCCCACGAGTCAACCACCAACTCCTCAGGTCGGCCTCATCAAGTCGACCACCTAGCTCTAATCGGCCGCCTTGGTCGACCACCCCCAGTAGTCAGCCACCCAACGTCGACATACTCCAATGCTTCAGAATACAAAAGTACCAAAATACCTTGTACTGCCCTCCTTCAATCAAGGGCACTGTTGTGATATTATTTTTTTTATTTCCCTCATCCATAAATAGAGGACCTTTGGCATGTGTTAAGGGCCCCAGAGGCTCTCTCTCAACCCCCATGTAAAATGCAACTCCCCTTCTTCCAACTAGACTTAGAGCAAGTGGATGCGGAGATCCGGTCTACTAACTACTTCGGTGATGATCTAATTTTCTACCAGGACCAGCTCCGCTACAGCCTTTGACTGTCAATATCTAACGAGGTTAGATTTTCAACTTTTATGGCATTATCCCAACCCAAGTCAAGCCAAAATCGATTGCTATACTGATAACCTAGTGATTTATCTATGCTGACGAANAATCAAATGTAGATTCTCCTTATTATCTCTGAACTTCTCCATCAAACCTCTCAATAAATGTATAGCTTCCAATATAGAGTAAGAAGAAAAAATAAATGAGAAATAGAAACTCTCAATATAGTATGAGAAGTCCAAAAAATATAATTTTCTTCAATACATTGTAGGAAAAATTTAGAAGTGATGATTTTCCTCAATATGGTATAAGAGGCCAACAAGAGATGTAAATTCACTTCAACATAATGTAAGGAAAGATACAGTTAAATATTCTATCCAATATAATTTGAGAAAAATCAAGTGATGACAACTCTTCTTAATATGATGTGAGGGGTGATCCAAAATTAAATTATTCTCAATCTAAGGCGGGGAAAATTAAAGGATAATTTTCCTCAATATAATGTGATGGAAAATTAAAAGGAATATCAACTCAGGTAAATATAATATAAAGGGAATCCGAAAATGACAACTCTCCTGAATATGATGAGAAAAAATATCCAAAAAATAATGATTCTCCTCAGTGTAGCGAGAGAAGAATCAATAGATATAGTGCGTGCAAGAAAATTCGCGGCGGTAGAGTAATGGATTATCATCTTAGTGTTGCACGAGAATTCAACACACATAGATAAAAGAAGAAAAGTAAGCAAAATGAGACATCTCGACTTTTTACGTGGAAAAACCTTGAAAGAGGGAAAAATCAGGAGGCCTAGCCCAGTTGAAATAATCCACAATGAATGATGAATACACATGTCTATTCTTCTCCTAAATTAGGGAAGATGAAATTACAAAGTTGTATAACTATAATCTGACTGCATTTTTTTATGACAGCAAGTTGCAAATGTCATTGTTGATTGTTTTGGATGTACTAGTCTGTCATGAGTATTGTACATGGTTGCTCTAGAAGCGTTGATTGACTAGAGAAACTATATTAAGTAGTTGTGTCAGTTGTGGACCACATAAGCGGTAGTGACGAGTATGAATGGCGTACGTAGGTCGTGGGGGTCGGAGTCGAAAGTTGCACGTGTTGTGAACCACGTAGACCATAGGGGTGGGTATGAATGAAGTCTGTAAACTGTGTGGGGCGGAGTCGTGAGCTGCATGAGCTGATGACCACGTAGGTCATTAGAGCGAGTATGAATGAAGTTTGTAGGCTGTAGGGCCAGATTCGTGAGCTGCACGAGTTGATGACCACATAAGTTGTTAGAACAAGTATGAATAACGTTTGTAGGCTGCTAGGTCGGAGTCAGAGCCGCATGAACTGATGATCATGTAGGTCATTGTTGACACATGGATCTTAGTGACGAACTCATGTATCACAAACGGAAAATAGTTACTAAATTTTCTAAGTTATAACTTGAATGACGGTGTTTGAATGGGGGTGGTCGACGACGACAAATGGTGATCGATGTCAGTTGGCGGTGATGCTGAGCTGCAACTCCTCCTCAAGGCCTCAAGCCCTATCTATAGGCTTCAGCTCCCACTTATGTGAGGGGTGGGGTCTATTTATATTGTTATGGGTGCAATTAATGCTGGAATATGAATCATTTTGATCAAACGGTCCAGATAGCTTCCTTTAATCAGAAGGTGTTTAATGGACATTTGAATTCTTAATGATGTCAGAATTGAGTGATATTGGGTTTGTTAGATTCGTCTTGTCGAGATGCTTGATTCGAATATAAACTTACTAGCTTCGACGTTTGTTTGATCTTCTAAATATGTACCGAGATCATCCAAAAGTGGTTTAATGACTTGATCTGGGCTTCATTTGACTCGAATTGAACTAACTTTAATATCATTAGGTCCGTGTCATCAAACCGATCAGTTTGATTATAAGTTTGTTGAAATCGAAGCTTTGAATGACTTTTAATTGAATTTTAAATGTTTATTGTTCAAAATTTTGCATTGAGATTCGTTCCAAATAATGAAAAATTATTTGTGTCGTATCAGTTACCCCCTATTTTAGAGCAAGATCTTTTTTATCATCTAAAATTATCAAGATCCAGAGCATTTTTATGATATTTTTTATGTAATGATATATATATATATATATATATAATGCATATGCATTCAAGCGGATAACTAAGCTGGTGGAGCATTGTTTCGAATTCTCATTTTGGCCAAAAAGTGGTAGCTAACATAATTGGAAATAAATAAAAAAATGGACTTTGAGAATGGTAAGAATGAGAAACGTCTTTAAGTTTACACAAAATCTCTATTTTTTTATGGGAATATAGAATGTATTTTTTCTTTTTTTAATGAGCATTTAATATTTGCTCTTCTTTTAAATTTATATAATAATAAATATTTAATGGCTCAAGTCCTTTTTGAGCCTATAAATAGACCTAAATGAGAGGGATGAGGGAGAGATGTGTGGTAGAGTCGCGGTGACACGTTGCGTCGGGGCATCGCGGCGACTCATTGGGTGGTGCGTCACAACGACGCATTAAAGTGGGGTGTCGCGGCGACTTATCGGGTAGTGCATCTCAGTGACGCGATGCGGCTAGGCTTCGCGAAGACGCAAAGTGTTGTGGTGGGGCGTCGCGGCGACGAGATGCGTTGTGTCTGTGAGTCGCGATGGGGCATCGAGGTGACGAGACCCGTTGCGGCTGTGCATTGGGGCGATGTGTGCGGCAGCAAGTTGTGGAAACGTGTTGCAATTGGGCGTCGCGAGGACGCATTTATTTCAAGACTATCTTCTGAGACCATAATTTCCTAATAAGACCCTCGTTGACAACCGTCAATCACTGTTGACCGCCGCCGATCCTCGCTGACCGTCATCCACCACTGCCGGTCATCGTCGATCACCACCAATCAAACACCTTCATTCAAGTTATAACTTGAAAAATCTAGTAACTATTTCCAGTGTATGGGACAAGAGCTCGTCATGACGATCCATGTGCCAACAATGACCTACGTGGTCATCAGTTCATGCAGCTCCTGACTCCAGCTCCAGCAGCCTACGGACGTCATTCATACTCGCTCTAACAACCTATGTGGTCATCAGCTCATGCATCTCACGACTTTGGCCCCAGCAGCCTGTGGAAATCATTCATACTTGCTCTAACGACCTACGTGGTCATCAGCTCTTGCAGCTCACGACTCTGGCCCCCACAGTTTACGTACTTCATTCATACTCGCACCAATGACCTACGTGGTTCACAGCTCATGCAGTTTTCAACTCCGGCCCCCACGGCCTACATACGTCATTCATACTTGTTACAACGGTCTATGTGGTCCACAGCTCGCGCAACTACTTACTACGGTTTCTCTGACCAATCAACGCTTTTGGAGCAACCATCTACAATACTCATGACAGACTAGTATCTCCACAACAATTAACAATGACCTTTGCAACATGTTGTCACCGAGAAATGTAGTCAGATTATAGTTATATAACATTGTAATTTCATCTTCCCTAATTTAGAAGAAGAATAGACATGTGTACTCATCATTAATAGTGAATTATTTCAACTGGGCTAGGTTTCGTGATTTTTTTCTCTTTCAAGGGTTTTCCACGTAAAAAGTTAAGACGTCTCATTTTGCTTACTTTTTTTCTTTTATCTGTGTGTGTTGAATTCTCGTGCAATGCTAAGATGATAATTCATTACTCTACCACCGCGAATTTTCTAGCACGCATCAAGATATAAATTCTTCTCAATACAATGTGAGGATAAGTCAAAATGAAATTTCTCCTCAATTCAATATAAGGAGAGTCAAGAGATGTTGGAAAACCAAAACCTCTCCTCCACATGACAAGAGGAGATTCACAAAATATGAAAGGGATAGATCTTGTAGCCTGATCTTATGGAATCAAGTAAGCTCTCGCATCTTTTCTGTATGATGGAGAAGATGTCAAACATGAGGCTCATAATTTTATTATGTTTTAAAAATGTAACCCTTCATCTCAATATAATGGAGAGTATAAAGAAAAATGAAGATGAAATACACAACCAAGAATCAAGTGAGAGAAATATAATTTAATTCACAATTATTTTCTTAATGACTTGAATTAAAATTTAAATCATCGGTGGCTCTTCAGGTTATTTATACTTTTAATTGTTATTAATAGCAATTAGCATTAGATCAAGTTTTATAATCCGACCATCTATTTACATCTTTGAAATTATTAGTCCTCGGGTCGATTCTTGGCAAAAATAATAATAAACAACGAAATAACAAAACAAAAAATGCAATAAAACTGCCCCCGTGCCAAGAAATTAGTACATGATGCAAATTTGAGAAATATCCCAGATGGACAATATAATTCAATAGAATCAGATGTTTCTAACATTATTCAAATTATACTACAACTAAACACATTAGGGAAACAAAAACCCTTGGTGTTCAGCAATCTGGCCATTCACACAGGCTTTAATAAATCGCAATCAGAAACCATTAATGAAGGGTGATGATCTATTATCTCCATGACTTGAAACCTTTTGATCAATGGCGTACCTGGAAGAGAGATTCTGTAAGAAAATCAATGTGTCGAAGACTGAAATGCTGCACCGTGGAGACCAAGAAGCGCGGGAGACTGGTGCTGGGTGGAGAAGAAGAAGGATGGAATCATGGCGCTGTTGACGGGAAAAAAATATTAAAACAAAAAAAGGAAATTTACATATAAAGCACGCGATTTTTATGAATTTACACACTAACACCTAACATTTGATATTTTTATTTATAACAACTTGGAATTAAAATTTTAAAATAAAGAGATAGGAATAGCAATGTTTTTCAATGTAATTTTGAAGATTTGACCGTTATGTTTGTGAATATGAAAGTATGAATGTTAGATATGTAAATATATAAGAATTGTATGGTATTTATGTTAATCGCAAAAACAAAAAAAATTATAATAACGGCCCGGAAGAACGTGAGGTCGTGCTTGAAGATCGTTGGGTATGAGTGGAGGAAACGTTAAATTGATTTAAACCATTTAACCAACTCTTTTCGTTGCCTTATTTTACAAAACCGAATGCTGTAATTGTTTAGGGGCTCTGCTTTATTATTGAGTCCTGAAAATTATCTGATCGTAACAGTAATTTTTCCAACTCATTCCATCCACCCGCATTTGATAATTGCCATTATTATTCCATATCCAATGAAACATAGATCCATCTCCTCCGTCTAGAGCAATTTCGCTACTCCTCATAACCTCTCTCAGGAGCTCTATTTACGTACGTCATGTGCACACAATTCTGCATTGTATGACCCCTAATAACTTTCCAATAACTCAGTTATTGGGGGTTATTGAGAGTTTAATGGGTAATTAACATTTCAATAACCTCTCAATAAACTATCAATACATTCCGCTTCCGCGGTCTGATGCTCATCTTTTTTTCTCATTTGAAGGTTTTGTGAGTTTATTGTACATATTAACCCCAATAAATTGACATAATACTCCAATACTCCCAAATAATCCTGAATAATTCTAAACAATATTCATATACACAAAATTAATCCTAAATATTTTTCCTCATTAATGTGTATTGCTGCCACGTGATTAAAAATAAGATCAAAAATTAAAAAATCTCAGCCAATTGCTGGGAGATCAAAAATTCAAAAATTAAATCTCGAACATCTCGCCAAGGTGCATTGGCTGCAAGTAATCTCGCTAAGGAGTACGATGAGACTGGCATTGAAAGCAGCAATGCACATTAAAACCGAATAGTCGAAGATGGGAAAGATCCTTAAAACCTTCACGGCTTGCGATTAAAGGAGGAAGAAGCTCCTCGGCTCAAAACGATCGGAGGAGAAAGAAGCTTACGTGTGATTTCGAGAGGCAAGAACAGAAGAGCTTTCGCGAAGAAGAGGAAGAGGTGGTGAGCCGAATGGATTCGGGATTCCCAACTAGGCATCGGCTTTCTTTCGATCAAATGGAGGAGGCAGAATGCAAAAACAGAGGGCTAAGGCTTAAGGAGGCTATTTATAGCCAAGGGAATTCTTTAATTAATTAACGTAATTAATTATATAAATAATTATTAACTTAAATTTTATTATTCTATTTTTTTTTATATAAATTCGGATTCATTTATTATTATGCATTATTTTATTTCAATTTTATTTGAAATTCATGTTGATTGATTTAGTATATTGCTTTATTCAATTTCAAGTGAGTGTAACATTTGTATTATTTATATTTCAAATTTATTTTATTTGTAACTTCAACNTGCATTATTTTATTTCAATTTTATTTGAAATTCATGTTGATTGATTTAGTATATTGCTTTATTCAATTTCAACTGAGTGTAACATTTGTATTATTTATATTTCAAATTTATTTTATTTGTAACTTCAATTATATATTTAAATATTTGTCTACATTGATTAAACTTGTTAAAATTTTTATTCGGGATTGTTTTTTTCTTTTATTTTTCAAAACTTAAAACTCTTTTATCATTATTATTTTGATTATTCTTATTTAATTACAAGTTTGTCAGGGATTTAATTTTATTTATGTTTAGTTAATAAATTTAATTAGGATTATATGATATGATTATTTTTATATTAATTTTGATTTGAATTTAAAATTCATTGATTATTGATTCATGTGTTTAATTTGAATATTAATTAGATTTTTTTATTTCAAATAATTAATTTCTCATTTTATTTTCAATTTAAACTCGATCGTGGTTTAAGACGAATTTCAAACATGTTAGAGCTCATTACGAGACAAAGGCGTGAATTAAGAGCAAACATGAAGTATGATTAAGAGGGTCCTATAAGGTCGAAAGGCACTTAAACTACAAAGTCAAGTCTCTAAGCTTGAAAGGGTTCCTTGAGGCATTTCCAATCCAATAAGAACTCAACTCGAGTTTTAATAATTTGACCTCAATCAGCTCAACCAAATTTTGAGGATTCAAAGCCAAATACATGAAAGCACAAAGAGTTGNATAAGGTCGAAAGGCACTTAAACTACAAAGTCAAGTCTCTAAGCTTGAAAGGGTTCCTTGAGGCATTTCCAAACCTATAAGAACTCAACTCGAGTTTTAATAATTGACCTCAATCAGCTCAACCAAAATTTAAGGATTCAAGGCCAAATACATGAAACCACAAAGAGTTAAGAAATGGTTCAATTTCTAATTGGTGTGGGTTCGAACACTAGTCCTCTAGGCAAAACCGGGGGGGAAATTATGAGGCTAGATCCTGACTTCTATAGAGAAAAAAAAGAAATGCCTCATAAAATTGAGGTCAACAACATCATTATATAGACTTCTCTTTTGGGGAAGATCCTCGTCAATAAAATATATCAGTGGATGGCTCTTGGACTTCGGGGTGAAGGTGAGGACGCAAAGTTCCCCTGTCTGCTGCCTCTTCTGGCTTTCCTTCTTAGATGGCTCACTTCCTCCAAAAATTGTAGAGCACATACCCCGTGATGTGAATAGCATTAGTGTGGATTGGGTCGTCAGTCTCTCCTCTTGCGGGAGCCTTGCTTTATCTCTGGGTTGTGGTTTTAGGGGCGATGAATTCTTTCAACTTTCCTTCTTTGATTAGTTCCTCGATCAAACTTTACAGATGTATGCACTCCTCCATGTCTTGCTCGTGGTCTTAGTGGTACTTATAGTAGTTCTAACTATCTTGAAGGAAAGCTCTGGCCCTCATCGATGTCGCCTTCCTAAAGAAGTCCTTATCCTGGATGGTGTCTACTATCTCTGCCATGGACACTCTGGGCGGTCTCACGGGGGACCTCATGGTTATATCGGGGTTGCTCCTGGTGGTACGACAATCGATGGTTCTGTGGTTTGGTCAACCACCTCCGGTCTTCTCTGTGTTGGGTGAAGTAGTTATCAGAGCGACCCTCATAGCGGGGGTGGTTTAATGATTGGCTATTTTACCTGGGTTGTGCTATGTTGTCTTATGATGGTCTTTTCGGGTATCGCTGCTATGTGGGCTCAAAGGTGTTTTCGTATGCGACAATGTATTTGTTGGTCATCTCCAACAACTCAAAAAAGCTCTATGGTTCCACGAGTTTAAGGTCGAAACAGAACCTCTATAACCTTACTCCCTGCAGCAATGCAGCCTGAGCAATGTCAAGCTTCAGGTCTTTGACATCTAGCGTTTCATTCTGGAAACGCGTNGATGTTTGATCCAAAATATCCGAGAAGCACGGCCAAAGAATGGAATGTTCTATTATGAAGTAATTTAAGAGAAAGAAAAGAAGAGAGACTGAAAGAGCAATAGTAAACCAACAAAATATATCATTTATTCATAATATGAACCCCTATTTATAGGTCTAGGTGTTAATATTACAAAAATATGTATTAGCCTCATAATCATTAACCTATCAGGGTGGCTTTTTTGGTAATTTACAAGGTCGTTTGTATATAATAAAGACTGGGATATATTCAATCGATAAGAGTCGCTGATCGTCTAACAAGCCTTAGTTCGATCGATTCATGGTTTGAAGGAGTGTTCCCCATCGATCGTTCTGAAAGCTGACTACCGTCCTGAGGGGCTTCTTTTTGTCATCTTCTGTCGATCGTTCGGATGAAATATTTTCTTCGTCGCTAGTAATCTAAAAACTATCGTCCATTGCTACGTCCGATCAGTTGTACTTACTTCCTGGGCAGCCCATCTGCTTTGAGGTTCGTGTGGGCACATTCTTGTGCGTACAACACTCAATTTTTATGTATTAACATATCAACCATTCAAACTTTAATTTTTTACGTATAGACCACCAAATTCCCATGTTTTCAATATAGGTTGGGTGTTATGTAGATTAAAATTAAAATTTAGATGATTAATATGATAATACAAAAGAATTGGGTGGTAGGTATGTAAATTTGATAACCTTTGCGAACTAATTTCTTAGAAAAGTTGATATCCTGGACGAGTTAATTTTTTTGTGAGAGGTGATCTACTGTTCAAATTGACCTCCAGAGATCTTTGATCTCTTGGGTGAATTGATATTCCCGAAAGAGTTGATCTTTTGAGATAATTAATTTGTTAAGAGAGTTGATTTCTTAGAATAACTTATCTCTTTACTCAAATTATTTTTTTAGAGGGCTGTTCTCCTTGGAGAGTTAATATGGCCAAGTTGTCTGGCTTCACACTTCAAATGTTGTTGCTTGTTTAAGAGCTTTCAAACATACATATTTAGTTCTTTGATTCTCTTGCATATTTGAAATGTTAATTAGTAAATGAACTTGTAACTTGATTATCTATATAGCATGAGATAAAAGCCTCTGTCGTTAGCTTAGCAATGTGGTCGATATCATGAGCTAAATTAGAGAATTTTTATTGCTAATATCAAGAGATCAATTTTTCAAAGCGATAAAATTTTCCGAGAAGATCAACGCTCCCAATTGATCATTTTACTCAGGAGAACAATTCTCCTAGAAGATCAACTCACACATTAATGCCGACCATCCTAAGAAATCAACTCTCCTAGGAGCAAATCAATTTGCTTAGGAGATCAGCTCTCCCGGGAAATCAATTTGCCCAAGATATCAACTCTCATATCATACAAAATAAAATTTTGAGTCATGATTATCAATACAAGATATTATACTCATATATTATATATTTGTTGCATCAGTTAATTATTATATATGATAATTATGGTGTCAAATATTTCAGCATTATGAGTTTCATTCTTACATTACTTTAAAATGACTATATATATTATTATTATTATTATTATTATTATTTTTTGGGAAGCAACATTCCTCAATGTGCAATTGAAGGCCTAAACAACGGCTCCATTTTGCTCTTCACATTTTGGGATAATTATACAAGTAGCACTTGAAACGTTGTAATTTACTATGTTAACACTCCTATCACTCTTTTAAATAACAGAATTGATGCATTTACGTGTGTCAAGATCAAACTATTAGAAATTTGATGAAAATGAAAATTTTGAGCCGAGATTTTATGATGAATTTTGATATTTGGGTGAGAATTTGAAAAATGGACGAAAAAGGTGCAATTCCTGTAAATTATTTGTTCCTGCATTTACATCAAAATTGAATCTGAGGATAAAAAAAATGTTATAACTGGATTCAGTAACACATCAAGGAAAATCACTAAGAGTTAGCTCTTGAAAGACTTAATAATGGTTTTAAGCTTAGACGAAGGTGGTAGGTAAGACATTTGGATTCATTTAGCATATGATGCTATGAGATGGGGGGGTTGTTGTATTAAATTAATAAGAATAACTCTGTTAGTTAATAATAATTTAATAATTTGTATACATCTATAAAAACCTCATTTGATGATATGAAAAATAATGGAAAAATGAGATAAACTTCTCTTATTGTATGTGTTTTATTATTCTCTTTCCTATGCTAATTTTTGGAGTTGTCGGCATTTTTGAATTGTTGTTTATTTGTGTTTTTCCTCTCTAATTTTCTCCCGCACATTTTTTAGACTCGTCAGCATCCTCAAATCATCGTTTATATTGATCCTAGGGATGAGATTCAATGAAATTCAATCCTTGACTTAACCATCATTATGATTAAAGAAACAAGAGTTGTATGTTAGAAAATATTGAGAATAATTCAAGGAAATGTTAATTATTGTCCATCACTTTAGTATTTGAAACACGTTCTACCATAATGAATGGCTCAATTGGAATAAGAAATTAAAAATTAATGTTTCATTAGTCAATTGATGTAATATTTAAGACCATCCAAATTACTAAAAAATGCAACATATGCAGAGGATTGAAACAAGGCAATCCTCAATCCCTGGGCCAGCAAGCCTTAAGAGACCGTTTTGTCTCTCGGCCTGGGAAATTCTCTTTAGACCACTTGTCATCATCTTCAAGATTCTGAATCCTAGGCAACAAAAGTGAAGAACTGTTGAAGAGTGCATCAGCAGGATTCGGTTGTGGTATTCTGTCACGTCCAAAGTTAATAATACGTCTCGATAGTCATCGATCTTGACAGAATACATCCATTAAAGAATGGTAGCCTTCAACATCACATAGTCAAATGTAAAATTTGCCTCATGCCAAGCCACCTATAAATAAAAAACTAAAGAAATTTTTTAAGATCAAATAAATTATAAAAAAAATTGTGGAGCACTAGCTACATGGAGAAATTTAATTAAGTGACAATCATAAATATTTCTACTTAAGTAGCATATGGAGCGCTAGCTACTTGGAGGAGAACATAACATGCTCAATTTAAAAGGATTCATTTGCAAGATTATGAAAGGAAGACTGAAGAAACCAAGCCTTCATCCAATTAAAGCTCCTTCATTCTCTTACTCATGTTGGTATTGCTCCCAAATCCAAATGCAATGACTAAGTTTTTTTTTTTTTCTAATTAATTGCATTTACCATTTTTTTAAAAACTTAGAAGAAACTCGAGCTATAAAATAAAGCCTAAATAATTAACCTTGTGTGCTCAAAAGTTTATAATGTTTGTAAATAGTCGTTTTAATAATCAGATTTAGAGTTTATATCCTTTTTATCGAAACAATAATTTTTGCCTGAACACTAACCCGTGTTACATTTGTTGAAACAAATTTTATGAGTGAATTATACTCGTGGAATAGAGAGTAGAAAGAAGCCAGAAGCAAATATAGAAACGTGAGGGTTGACATGTTTTTCGATATGATTTCAAAGACTCCTAATATGTTTAATGTCACTCTTTTTTATTTAGAACTTAAATATTATGAAATGATAATTATACTCTTGAACCTCTTTAATTGATCGACCATCAATCAATCCGATTTTGTGACAATCAGTTGGTGCGGTTGTGGTGGGTCGCTTTCTAGTTCGTCGACCTCTATCAGAGCAATTGGCGAGTTGATTGGCATTAAGGTCGGTCGACCTCCTGTTAGCTACTTGACCAATTGTTTACCAGTAAATTACTATTGTTTGGTTGTCCTTCCNAAGAGTTGAGAAATGGTTCAATTTCTAATTGGTGTGGGTTCGAACACTAGTCCTCTAGGCAAAACCGGGGGGAAATTCTGAGGCTAGATCCTAACTTCTATAGAGAAAAAAAGAAAGGCCTCATAAAATTGAGTTCAACAACATCATTACATGGATTTCTCTTTTGGGGAAGATCCTCATCAATAAAATATATCAGTGGATGGCTCCTGGACTTCAGGGCGAAGGTGAGGACGCAGAGTTCCCCTGTCTGCTGCCTCTTCTGGCTTTCCTTCTTAGGTGGCTCACTTCCTCCAAAAATTGTAGAGCACATACCCCTCGATGTGAATAGCATTAGTGTGGATTGGGTTGTCAGTCTCTCCTCCTGCGGGAGCCTTGCTTTATCTCTGGGTTGCGATTTTAGGGGCGATGAATTATTTCAACTTTCCTTCTTTGATTAGTTCCTCGATCAAACTTTACAAATGTCTACACACCTCCATGTCTTGCTCGTGGTCTTAGTGGTACTTATAGTAGTTCTAACTATCTTGAAGGAAAGCTCTGGCCCTCATCGATGTCGCCTTCCTAAAGAAGTCCTTATCCTGGATGGTGTCTACTATCTCTGCCATGGACACTCTGGGCGGTCTCACGGGGGACCTCATGGTTATATCGGGGTTGCTCCTGGTGGTACGACAATCGATGGTTCTGTGGTTTGGTCAACCACCTCCGGTCTTCTCTGTGTTGGGTGAAGTAGTTATCAGAGCGACCCTCATAGCGGGGGTGGTTTAATGATTGGCTATTTTACCTGGGTTGTGCTATGTTGTCTTATGATGGTCTTTTCGGGTATCGCTGCTATGTGGGCTCAAAGGTGTTTTCGTATGCGACAATGTATTTGTTGGTCATCTCCAACAACTCAAAAAAGCTCTATGGTTCCACGAGTTTAAGGTCGAAACAGAACCTCTATAACCTTACTCCCTGCAGCAATGCAGCCTGAGCAATGTCAAGCTTCAGGTCTTTGACATCTAGCGTTTCATTCTGGAAACGCGTGATAAGTGATCGCAAGCTCTTGTTGGCCCCCTGCTTCAGCTATTAAAGGGATCAGGCTTTCATCTTGAGCTTAAGGTCGTTCACGAACTTCTATAGGAAAATTTTCCTAAGCTCTATGAAATAGGTGATTACCCCCACGAGAAATCCGTCAAACTACCTCAAAGCTATCGATCTTAGTGTCGTTGAGAAAAACTTGCACTTGAGGGCGTCATAAATTTTTAGGAGGCATATGGATGACTTGAACGACACAAGGTAATCGTTGAAGGACGATCATCCTTTATTTTTTTTCCAAGACTGACATCTTGAACTTCTCTGGGGTTCAACTCTGGAGACTTGTAGGGAGAAAACATTAAGTGGTTGTCTTTGTGCCTCAATCCAGATCGGTTGGTTCTTTTCTCCATAGGGGCGGATCTAGAACTGTCATGGTACAGTTCGTCGTCGGGTTTTTCTGTTGGTGTATCCCCCTCTTTCCATTGTTGGCCGGCAGTTCTCCTTGAGGGGGGATTATACGTTTCTTGCCTTGTTGGCTCTCCAACTGGAAGTGGGTAGTGACCACTCTAAGGACCTCTGCAAACTGTCCTAAAATCTTGTTCGTAATCTGGGTCTTCGAGTCTGGCAATCCTTAATGCACAAATTCTTCCATGAACTCCAGGTGCGTGCTACTTCTCCTTCGCTCCTCTAGCTAAACTCTCCTCATTGTTGTTTTTGGGTTCCTCTTCTTGTTGTTGAAATGTTTCTATGCTCACCGTACATTAAAGGATGTTTGATCCAAAATATCCGAGAAGCACGGCCAAAGAATGGAATGTTCTATTATGAAGTAATTTAAGAGAAAGAAAAGAAGAGAGACTGAAAGAGCAATAGTAAACCAACAAAATATATCATTTATTCATAATATGAACCCCTATTTATAGGTCTAGGTGTTAATATTACAAAAATATGTATTAGCCTCATAATCATTAACCTATCAGGGTGGCTTTTTTGGTAATTTACAAGGTCGTTTGTATATAATAAAGACTGGGATATATTCAATCGATAAGAGTCGCTGATCGTCTAACAAGCCTTAGTTCGATCGATTCATGGTTTGAAGGAGTGTTCCCCATCGATCGTTCTGAAAGCTGACTACCGTCCTGAGGGGCTTCTTTTTGTCATCTTCTGTCGATCGTTCGGATGAAATATTTTCTTCGTCGCTAGTAATCTAAAAACTATCGTCCATTGCTACGTCCGATCAGTTGTACTTACTTCCTGGGCAGCCCATCTGCTTTGAGGTTCGTGTGGGCACATTCTTGTGCGTACAACACTCAATTTTTATGTATTAACATATCAACCATTCAAACTTTAATTTTTTACGTATAGACCACCAAATTCCCATGTTTTCAATATAGGTTGGGTGTTATGTAGATTAAAATTAAAATTTAGATGATTAATATGATAATACAAAAGAATTGGGTGGTAGGTATGTAAATTTGATAACCTTTGCGAACTAATTTCTTAGAAAAGTTGATATCCTGGACGAGTTAATTTTTTTGTGAGAGGTGATCTACTGTTCAAATTGACCTCCAGAGATCTTTGATCTCTTGGGTGAATTGATATTCCCGAAAGAGTTGATCTTTTGAGATAATTAATTTGTTAAGAGAGTTGATTTCTTAGAATAACTTATCTCTTTACTCAAATTATTTTTTTAGAGGGCTGTTCTCCTTGGAGAGTTAATATGGCCAAGTTGTCTGGCTTCACACTTCAAATGTTGTTGCTTGTTTAAGAGCTTTCAAACATACATATTTAGTTCTTTGATTCTCTTGCATATTTGAAATGTTAATTAGTAAATGAACTTGTAACTTGATTATCTATATAGCATGAGATAAAAGCCTCTGTCGTTAGCTTAGCAATGTGGTCGATATCATGAGCTAAATTAGAGAATTTTTATTGCTAATATCAAGAGATCAATTTTTCAAAGCGATAAAATTTTCCGAGAAGATCAACGCTCCCAATTGATCATTTTACTCAGGAGAACAATTCTCCTAGAAGATCAACTCACACATTAATGCCGACCATCCTAAGAAATCAACTCTCCTAGGAGCAAATCAATTTGCTTAGGAGATCAGCTCTCCCGGGAAATCAATTTGCCCAAGATATCAACTCTCATATCATACAAAATAAAATTTTGAGTCATGATTATCAATACAAGATATTATACTCATATATTATATATTTGTTGCATCAGTTAATTATTATATATGATAATTATGGTGTCAAATATTTCAGCATTATGAGTTTCATTCTTACATTACTTTAAAATGACTATATATATTATTATTATTATTATTATTATTATTTTTTGGGAAGCAACATTCCTCAATGTGCAATTGAAGGCCTAAACAACGGCTCCATTTTGCTCTTCACATTTTGGGATAATTATACAAGTAGCACTTGAAACGTTGTAATTTACTATGTTAACACTCCTATCACTCTTTTAAATAACAGAATTGATGCATTTACGTGTGTCAAGATCAAACTATTAGAAATTTGATGAAAATGAAAATTTTGAGCCGAGATTTTATGATGAATTTTGATATTTGGGTGAGAATTTGAAAAATGGACGAAAAAGGTGCAATTCCTGTAAATTATTTGTTCCTGCATTTACATCAAAATTGAATCTGAGGATAAAAAAAATGTTATAACTGGATTCAGTAACACATCAAGGAAAATCACTAAGAGTTAGCTCTTGAAAGACTTAATAATGGTTTTAAGCTTAGACGAAGGTGGTAGGTAAGACATTTGGATTCATTTAGCATATGATGCTATGAGATGGGGGGGTTGTTGTATTATATTAATAAGAATAACTCTGTTAGTTAATAATAAATTAATAATTTGAATACATCTATAAAAACCTCATTTGATGATATAAAAAAATAATGGAAAAATGAGATAAACTTCTCTTATTCTCCATGTTTTATCATTCTCTTTCCTATGCTAATTTTTGGAGTTGTCGGCATCTTTGAACTGTTATCTATCTGCGTTTTTCCTCTCTAATTTTCTCCCGCACAATTTTTAGACTGGTCAACATCCTCGAATCATTGTTTATCTTGATCCTAGGGATGAGCTTCAATGAAATTCAGTCCTTGACTTAACCATCATTATGATTAAACAAACAAGAGTTGTATGTTGGAAAATATTGAGAATAATTCAAGGAAATGTTAATTATTGTCCATGACTTCAGTATTTGAAACATGTTCTACCATAATGAATGGCTCAACTGGAATAAGAAATTTAAAAATAATGTTTCATTAGTCAATTGATGTAATATTTAAGACCATCCAAATTACTAAAAAATGCAACATATGCAGAGGATTGAAATAAGGCAATCCTCAATCTCTGGGCCAGCAAGCCTTAAGAAACCGTTTTGTCTCTCTGCCTGGGAAATTCTCTTTAGACCACATGTCATCATCTTCAAGATTTTGAATCCTAGGCAACAAAAGTAAAGAACTATTGAAGAGTGCGTCAGCAGGATTCTGTCGTGTTATTCTGTCATGCCAAAAGTCAGTAATACGTCTCGGTAGTCATCAATCTTGACATAATACATCCATTAAAGAATGGTAGCCTTCAACATCACATAGTCAAATGTAAAATTTGCCTCATGCCAAGCCACCTATAAATAAAAAACTAAAGAATTTTTTTTAGATCAAATAAATTATTAAAAAAATTGTGGAGCACTAGCTACTTGGAGAAATTTAATTAAGTGACAATCATAAATATTTCTACTTAAGTAGCATATGGAGCGCTAGCTACTTGGAGGAGAACATAACATGCTCAATTTAAAAGGATTCATTTGCAAGATTATGAAAGGAAGACTGAAGAAACCAAGCCTTCATCCAATTAAAGCTCCTTCATTCTCTTACTCATGTTGGTATTGCTCCCAAATCCAAATGCAATGACTTAAGTTTTTTTTTTCTAATTAATTGCATTTACCATTTTTTAAAAAACTTAGAAGAAGCCCGAGCTATAAAATAAAGCCTAAATAATAAACCTTGTGTGCTCAAAAGCTTATAATGTTTGTAGATAGTTGTTTTAATAATCACATTTAGAGTTTATATCATTTTTATCGTAACAATAATTTTTGACTGAACACTTACCCGTGTTACATTTGTTGAAACAAATTTTATGAGTGAATTATACTCGTGGAATAGAGAGTAGAAGGAAGAGAGAAGCAAATAGAGAAACGTGAGAGTTGAGATGTTTTTCGATATGATTTCAAAAACACTTAATATGTTTACTGTAACTCTTTTTTATATAGAACCTAAATAGTATGAAATGATAATTATACCCTTGAACCTCTTTAAGTGATCGACCATCAATCAATGAATCAGTTGGTGCGGTTGTGGTGGGTCGCTTTCTAGTTGGTCGACCTCTATCATAGCAATTGGCGAGTTGATTGGCATTCGGGTCGGTCGACCTCCTGTTAGCTACTTGACCAATTTTTTACCAGTAAATTACTATTGTTTGGTTGTCCTTCTAAATGCCTTCAATTATTCTCGTAGAGGCTCGTCTAGGGACGCTTCTCGCTCCAAACCATTAGATCCTTAGAAAATAAAGTCCAAGATATCTTTATTGTACAACGTTGTTGCTTGATTTAATAATCTATTCCGGCTACAATGCTGAATAGGCATAAGAAAATTATGATATAGAAAATATACTATAATAATCTTATAATGTTTCCCNAACGTTGTTGCTTGATTTAATAATCTATTCCGGCTACAATGCTGAATAGGCATAAGAAAATTATGATATAGATAATATACTATAATAATCTTCCAGTCAATCAAGATGTCGCTTTGGCCGAGTGGTTAAGGCGTGTGCCTGCTAAGTACATGGGGTTTCCCCGCGAGAGTTCGAATCTCTCAGGCGACGTAATAAATATAATTTTTTTTTTAATGCTAAATAAAATTCAAAGAATTTATATGTATAAATGCATAAAACTTTAATTTTGTGAATTATCATTGAAGACTACAACGTCAAAAATGAAAACAATTTTATGCGGATTATGCATTAAAATAATAAAACTAATTACATTTATTAAACTCTGGGGTTTCAATTTATAGTTCATATTACATTCCAAATAAAGCTNGCTAAGTACATGGGGTTTCCCCGCGAGAGTTCGAATCTCTCAGGCGACGTAATAAATATAATTTTTTTTTTATTTTTATGCTAAATAAAATTCAAAGAATTTATATGTATAAATGCATAAAACTTTAATTTTGTGAATTATCATTGAATACTACAACGTCAAAAATGAAAACAATTTTATGCGGATTATGCATTAAAATAATAAAACTAATTACATTGATTAAACTCTGGGGTTTCAATTTATAGTTCATATTACATTCCAAATAAAGCCACAATACCTTGAATATGAGACAAACCTTTTAATATAAAACTTGGAATTTTCAAAAATTAATGAAAAATGCAACTCATATGTTTCACTTTTGTAACTTTCAAAAAGTTTTGAAAATTATAAAAGGGACATCAACAACACCCAAATTTTGTGTATTTATATATTTAATTGACTGGCTTAAAATAATATTAGGGGTTGTCGGCTGGAGAGTGGTGTAATATGTTGAAAAGGTGACAAGTTTTGATGGTTGTGATTTGACGATAACAATAGTGGTCATATAACGTTAATGGTATGGAGGTGATGACGGTGAAGGGCGACACTTGTGCTCTGAATGTAATGATGGTGATAATTGAGCAATAGTGATTCAGTGGCATTAATAACATGACAAATGTGGTATGGTGACGACAACAATCAAATGATGTTGCTGGCCAGGCAACGGTGGTCAGCCGATAGTGAGATCATAGCAGTTGCTAGACAGTGGTGGCCAAGTAACGACAGTCAGGTGACGGGAACGACTTGATGAGGGTACTCTGGGTGCCACGACAGTGGTTCAATGGTGATAGAGTTCAAGAATCTTGTAGATCTTAAATTCTTTTAACTTTCTCCAATAGATTCACATCTGGGTTTGAGTCCCCTTTTCATAAAGACAGTTGATGTCTATTTATAGATTTTGTGAGTGACATCTTTCATAAATATTACATGATTCTGAACCATTCCATTAAACAATTCAGTATTATCTTTTTGATTAGATGAGATTTTATGAGTATTTAGTTGTCTTAATGATGTCCGAATTAATAATTTTGGGCTCGTTGGATTCATTTCATCGAGACACTCAATTGACCATAAATCTATCAAATTTTGAGAATATTTGGTTTCTCAAAATATAACTCGAAATATGTTTCGGATGCTATTGCTCTTTCACTTTTTGTCATTTTCTTTCACTTACATTATATTCTAATAGAACATCTTGCTTATTGGGCTTGTATCCCAGACATTCTTCGATCCAACGGGCGTTTAGTATGTAAACGCTCATGACCGAAGTTTCTCATAATTATTATAGCTAAAACATACGAAGAAGTGCATGTTAATTCCACACAAAATGAATCCATGAGAAAAAAAATAATGGAAGTAAGATTATTTATTTATTTATTTATATATGTGCAAAAAGGAATGATTAGACGTTATTACATGAGTCTTCATGCATCTTTAATATGCTAACAATTTAAGTACCATCTTTTTAATGCCAACTATGTCAGCATAGATTTGAACCCTTACTCAATGGTGGGTCATATATCATAGATATCAATCAACAGGCTGACTGAGACACGACACACACACACATTTTACTTATGCATTACATTTCAATTTTTTTAAAATTTAAAATAGTGATATTTATATA
The DNA here is from genome assembly GCA_002079205.1 of Phalaenopsis hybrid cultivar. Classification (NCBI taxonomy): domain Eukaryota; kingdom Viridiplantae; phylum Streptophyta; class Magnoliopsida; order Asparagales; family Orchidaceae; genus Phalaenopsis; species Phalaenopsis hybrid cultivar. Next base: position 48,969 of record JXCR01144663.1, on the reverse strand, counting down.
CGTGACCTAAAAGATATAAATGACATCAATATAGAAATAAAATATTGATATTAGATAATATAAATACTTAA
>JXCR01144663.1:0-43036 GCA_002079205.1 Phalaenopsis hybrid cultivar | reverse complement strand
ATATATATATATATATATATATATATAATTTTTTATTGTATATGATTAGAAATTATTATTATTATTATTTTGGCATTTGCGTACAAAACACAAATCTTATATATTTACATGCATAACACTGAAAATTTAATATTTACATGCATAATGCTCAAATCTATCTTAGCCCATAAAAAAATGTCATTTTCGTCTACTGTTTAGAAGTCAAATACAATTTCTCATTGTTACCAATGTAAATATGAAAGTTTTAACTGCTTTAAATGTAAATAAATAAGAATTGTATCATGTGTAAATTTCTTTTGTTAGTTGATATATGAAAATAATTAGGTGGGAACCAAGGTAGGGTCCCGAGGGGGCAATTGTGTCACGCCCCTCAATTTGAAATTTTATTTAGATGAGAAGACAATTTAATATTTGCCCCTACTGAAATATCAATTTTATCCCTTCTGAAATATTACTTTACTCTTTTTTGCCCTAGCCTCTCTCACGCTTGGTCACGATGAACAATTTGCCCTCTCAAAAACGTGGTTGATTCCACCCTTAAGAGTAATGCGTATGTTATTCGATCATAATTAAATGCTACTATTGACTCGGGGCGGCTTAGAAGTGTGGGGGTGTTTTTTAAGACGGCGCAGTACCGTTTGGATCGTGTTTTTTGTCTGCTTATCTGAAAAAAGGTTCCATTTTTACACTAAACGTGTATCGCGAGTCGAACCCTGCGGTCGACCTGCGGGTCGCGTTTCAATATAAGATGTTTATCCTGAAACACACATACTACCCCAAACACACCCTTAAAGATGAAANTCAAAATTTTTATTGTATATGATTAGAAATTATTATTATTATTATTTTGGCATTTGCGTACAAAACACAAATGTTATATATTTACATGCCTCACACTGAAAATTTAATATTTACATGCATAATGCTCAAATCTATATTAGCCCATAAAAAAATGTCATTTTCTTCTACTTTTTAGAAGTCAAATACAATTTCTCATTGTTACCAATGTAAATATGAAAGTTTTAACTGCTTTAAATGTAAATAAATAAGAATTGTATCATATGTGTAAATTTTTTTGTTAGTTGATATATGAATATAATTAGGGGTGAATCAGGTAGGGTCCAAAGGGGGCAATTGTGCCACCCCCCTCAATTTGAAATTTTACTTAGATGAGAAGACACTTTAATATTTGCCCTTAGTGAAATATCTATTTTGTCCCTTCTGAAATATTACTTTACTCTTTTTTGCCCTAGTCTCTCTCACGCTTGGTCACGATGAACAATTTGCCCTCTCAAAAAGGTGGTTGATTCCACCCTTAGAGTGATGCGTATGTTATTCGATCATAATTAAATGCTACTATTGACTTAGGGCAGCTTATAAGTGCGGAAGCGTTTTTGAAGACGTCGCGGTACCGTTTGGATCTCGTGTTTTGTCTGCTTATCCAGAAAACATGGTTCCATTCTTACACTAAACGTGGGTCGCGAGTCGAGTCGAACCACGCGGTCGACCTGCGTGTCGCGTTTCAATATAAGCTGATTATTCTGAAACGCATAAACTCCCCCAAACACACCCTTAAAGATGAAGCATCCTTACCGTCCCTTCAATTATCTATTAGCAAGGCTTGCTGAATGTTTAAAATAATTTTGGTCGGTATGAACAAACCATAAAGCAAAAAATTCAACCTTATTAAAATTAAATCTAAATTAAGTTTATATATTATCATTTCAATATAGTTGGTCCACACAACATTTATTTACAATTCAAATAATTGACTTAATTCAATTTGTTGTGGGGTTACAAGACCTTTATATAAACATGTTTCCTATTGTTATTTTTCGTGGCAGTTTCAATAACTTGTGTTTTTTAGGAAAATTCAATTTTGGGCTCTATGCATATGCAATAAAGACATATAATATGTACAATAACTGCACAAATTAAATAAATGCATATTGCATATGTATCAATTTGTGTAATGATAAATTTTATTTTATTTTTTAATAAAAATTGAAATAAATAGTATTAAATAATTCAGTCTAAACAATTTAATTTTTTAATGCATGCTACGATCATCATTTTTTATAGAACTACAAATGAACCTATAAGCTCAAGTTATGTGTCGGTTGCAGAGTTAGAGCTCATATGTAATTATTTAATGAACTAAGGGTCCGTTTGGGGCAGCTTATAAGTGCGGGCGGCGTTTTGAAAACGACGTTGTACCGTTTGATTCGCACGTTTTGTCAGCTTATCTGAAACTACGTTTAGGTTTTTATACTAAATGTAGGCCGCGGGGGTCGACCCATGGCCGGCCTGCGGGCCGCGTTTCAGAATAAGCAGCTTATCTTGAAACACACAAGCTGTCCCAAACGGACCCTAATTGTTCAAATTTGGACACTTTCATGAATACATAATTACTAAATGAACAAGTTAGAAGAGAATGATGCTCGATTCATTTATGATTAGTGATAATATTGTTAAAAACTAATTAAATAAGATCGTTAAGAAGCTCAATTACGAGTTAATATAATACTCAATATTAACTTCAAACAAAATTAATTTAATTTTTTATAATTAGCATGCCTTAAGATACTGATAAATAATATATAATCTTTAAGTTAAATATTCTTCTATCCCTATCCCACAAAAATCTCAAAAACTCAATTTTTATCCCCCTAATCGTTAGCCCCCAAAATTCAATAAAACCTAAAGGATGAGAATTAATGATGTTGATGAAAGTTTGTAGAGTCGTACGATGAGATATTGTCGGATAAGACATCGATCGACATTTGTAAAGAAGATTAAATGTTCGTATATCTTAACTTATAAAACCTTAAAAGAATAGAGATTTGAAGATAGTAGACATGAGGTTCATTGAGAACGTGCGACAATACTTTAATGGCGGGGAAGACATTGGCAATACTTGTCATTTGGGAACAAGAACATGAGACTTGTAGATCAAGTTTACTAAAGTAGACATCAATTGAATAAGCAATGTGCGAACAAGCATGTGGCCAACTCTAAAGTCTTTTTCAACTGAATGTTTTGTTTATGAGCTCAATATGTATAACTTAATAAAATTTATTTATTTATTCAAATAGGTTGCCTATTTTATAGCTTAATGATTACTATGCAATAAAGCTCAAACATGATGCTGGCAAATGAGATCTAGCTCAAACAGCCTCCTATTCAACTCAGCTCAACTTAGCTTAGTGCTATAGAGCCATACTCTTAAAAAATATAATGCGCTTCATAATCTCGATATACCATCATCTTTATTTCACCTTTTTAATGACACATAAAATCGATATATGTAATTTATTCATCTGATTAACATATGATATATTGACGATGTTTGTCAAACATATCAATTATTTTATATTTTAATATTATCAGAAAAATAATCTCATCAACAACTATACATTCATTAAAATTGAGTTTAAGATACAATGTAATATAAATTTTAAAGGAATATTTATTTAGATATATACCACTAAATTCTCATGTATTTATATATTTAATACATAAACTTTAATTTTTACTTAGATATAAATTGGTAAATTTTGATGTGGGTGAAATAAATATAAAAAAAGCAAACTTTAATTGGTAGATATGTAAATATATTTGCCGAAATTTTCTGTTGTAAAGCCACCGCGTTTCCCTATCCGTTTCCCGCATGTTGCTCTTTCTCGGCACCGCATCTCTCATCGAGATTCTACGGGTTCAAACTCCGTGACCGCAGTGTTCGTTCTCAACCGGAACGCTCGCTCCGCCTTCTGTAAGATAGCGAGCGAGCGAGCGCTCGCGAGAGAGAGAGAGACCGCAATGGCTCTACGACCTGCTGGTCGTCTCCTCGGTCTCCATGATCGAGAGTTCATGCTTTAGGGTTACTATCGCTTGATTTTAAGGAGTTTTTGAGCCGATAGCCCTCCCTATAGCCAATCCCCCCCTCGCTCTCGCATTTGGTTTCTGTCGCCCTTTTCTCCAATTAACCCGAGGGTTTGCAGATTGAAAGGGATATACCGCAAGCGCCTTTCAGCGCTGATCCTTAGTTCTCAGGCAGATTTCTCCCGTGGCTGCGGAATGTCGGACGCGCTGTCTGTGATTCCGACATCGGTTTTGAGGAACCTCGCCGATAAACTCTACGAGAAGCGGAAGAATGCGGCCCTCGAGGTACTTTAATCTTATCCTTCTTTTCTGTTGGGTTTCCGTTTTTTTTTTTTTTGGTTCAAGACGTGCAGATCTTATCGATATATGTAACTGGGCAGGTCGAAAATATCGTGAAACAACTAGTGCAGACTGCAGAGCATGAGAAGATACTTACTGTTATAAACGTGTTGGTTACTGAATTTACTTACTCTCCGCATGCAAACCATAGGAAGGTGTGTTTAATATTGATTCGCTGTTTTGATTATTTTTTTTGCCTCCTATATTCATGATTCATATTCTTGTGTTGTCAGTTTAAATAAACACTTGTTGAAATTTTTTTCTCTTTATTCGTAGGGAGGGTTAATAGGGCTTGCAGCAGCTACTGTGGCTTTGGCTTCAGATGCTGCTCAGCATCTCGAGGTTAGATTGCGGTGAAACCACTGCGACGCATAAGATATATGTTGACCTTTAATATTTATAATGAATATAAAAGATTAAATTTGCTGAGAAAGTCGTTGTCAAAAGTATTAGATATATTATGGCAGTGAAGCGGAGAGATATTTGCAGCAGCATTTATGGTCTTTCTCTATGGGGATAGGCCTGGATTTTGTTTTTTCCAAAGTTTATTGATGATTTGTGATAGGAATGATTAGCTGTGGTGATATTCTACGATTTAAGCATGCCCAAGCGTTTTATCCATAGGCTTTGTTATGCTGTGTTTTCTAGTTTATGATTTATTTCAGATTTGTTCCCTTAAAAATACTTGTGGTGATACCATTGAGAACTCGATGCGCTCTCTCAGTCCTTACGATTCTTTGGTTTAGGTTGATGCGTGATCGGGTCGGCCTTCGGATCACTAGTTTGCTAAGGGTTTAATTGGGTCTTGATTTCCCACGAATGTATTGGATAATAATTCCTTTCCTTTGGTGAATTGGGTCTTGGAACAAAAGCTCTTTTATATCTATACAAACACACAAATATCTACATTTGTGTGAGTGTGTGTGTGTGTGTGTGTGTGTGTGTGTGTATGGATATGCACATGCATGTGGCAATAAATTTCTAGTATTTGGTGAATTGGTTCTTGATTTTCCATAGATTTATTTGGTTTAATTATCAACCATGCAATTTAAATAAAAAAAAAGTATTGTTCAATCTAAGGGAATGCAAATTTCCAGGACTTCATATTTCATAACATTTTTGATAATTTTGTTATGATTCAATCTAGATATTTAGAGAGCTGTGTCATTTATATACTGTAATGTAGAAGCATGCTAGCAATTTAAAATTTAGGTTTGCTTATTCTACACTAAATATTGAAATTTTAGTTTTTCATATGTATGAATGAATTATGGCTCACTTTACTGATCACTTTGATGTACTTGATCTTTTAACCAAAGGAGTTATAGGCAAATACGTGGATAGATGGTTTTTTGCATGCGAGAGGATTGTAGTCTGTCAAAAACATGTGAACTAATATTTATTATTTCTTTGGTTTTTTTAGAGATGGGTAGGTGAATGGACATATTCATCATTAAATTTAAACTGAACTTTCTCTATAAATTTCTCAAGTTCAAACTAAACAATTAACTTATAAAATAAATCATTTGCTTTTCTTAAAAATGGTCTTTACATATAGTATATTGCTTGCTCATATCAAACGAGAGCCAGTTTTTTCATCAGATATAACTTTCTAAAACTTTTAGCTCATACCTGTAACCTAAATAAAGCCTTTTTTACTAGTCTTTACTGTCCATCACATCACTTAATTTTGGTGAATGATTTCACTTAGAACATATTTGATGCTTGTTATGGAAACTGTTTTGAATCTAAAGATTCGTGATGTCAATCCAACAATAATCCAAGTAATCTACTGTCTCAATCCAAGAAGTTTAATTTTCATGTGTGTAGTTTCCATGTGTATTATAGTATATATGATACTGGAGTTAACTCAAATCACGTTAGGAAAAACAAATATTATTATTGGAAGTAAATAGACGGTTACAATCAAACACACTTGAAAGAGAAAATACAACACACACGATACTCAAACTCACGTTAGGCCGGATTCCATGTGAAGGTGGTGACAATTAGAGGGTCTTGTGGGGTGGCGTCAAGGTAGGGAAAGGGTTTCTGTGCTATGAGTGAGGAGCGTCGTCAATTATGAGTGGCTGGAACAGCAGGACAACGNACGATACTCAAACTCACGTTAGGCCGGATTCCATGTGAAGGTGGTGACAATTAGAGGGTCTTGTGGGGTGGCATCAAGGTAGGGAAAGGGTTTCTGTTCTATGAGTGAGGAGCGTCGTCAATTATGAGTGGCTGGAACAGCAGGACAACATGGGAAGGCAGCTCACACAGCAGTAGTTGGCTGTTTGGGGAAACTGGACTACAGAAAAACAACAAGGGGGAGACGTTGTGGCAATAGCAGCAAGCTAAAACAAGGGAAACAGCTGGCCGGGTGGCTGGAACAGCAGAAAACAGATCTGATGGCTGTTTCCTGGCATCAACAATGAGCGGGAATGACGGCTGTAGTAGTGGTGAAGGCGTAGGACTGCGAGACAACAAAAGGTGGACCGTCTCGGGGCTGTGGCAGCGAGTAGAATGGCTGGACTGTGAGGAACAACATAAGTGATGCAGGAAGGGGTTGGGAAACCACCTGGAAACCTAGATACCCCGAAGCAAGTGGAAGACTTGATACGCCGAAATACCTGGAAGGGGTAGGGAAACCATCCGGAAGACAACAACGGGATTGTTGTTGGGACTGCTACAACGAAGAGGGAGACGTGGTAGCAAAGTGTGAGCGATGCAGGAAGGTGTAGGGAAACCACCTGGAAATCTAGATTCACTAAAGCACCACTTGGAACCCTTATGATACAACCCTCAAATAGAAGAAGAGATGCTGGCGGTTGTCTCGATACAAAACACTAAAAAAAGCTTACTTCCAAACTTTAATGCAATACATATATAAGAAATGACTAAAAATGAATGAATGATAATAGAAAATAAAACAACAAGAAAGGAAAATGTGTTTTTTTCGGCCTCTTCCTTGGTGGATATTTTTGGAACCCCTAGGATACAACCCTCAAATAGAAGAAGAGATGCTGGTGGTTGTCTCGATACAAAACACTAAAAAAAACTACTTCCAAACTTTAATGCAATACATATATAAGAAATGACTAAAAACAAGAACGGAAAATGTGTTTTTTTCGGCCTCTTCCTTGGTGGATATTTTTGCGGCGCTTTAGCAGATACATTACTGCGGTTTGCTTTTTTTTACGGTGAGCTTCCACATCAATTTAAATGCCGGCTTTACAAAGTAAGAATGCATTGTATAGTTCTTTTTTTTTTTCTATAGATTTAGTGGTTAAGACTAATGCATTTCTTTTCATATGTTAACCTCCTTATATAAATAATGGTAGAAGGGTGCGACCGATACAACTAAAATATTATTAGAAACTGATTTCTCCATTCTCCAATTTTTGTTACACTTTTATTTTCTTCTATCATCATGGCGTCAGGGTAAGTTGTATTGCAGATCTAATCCCTCTTCTTTGCTAATAGCTATTGCTCATTGAATTGATTCCATTATCACATTCTGATACTACTATTGTTCTTATTTTTCATTATAGTTTGTGGTTCATTTGTCTGATGCTATACAAACAATAATTTTTTGTACTTTATGTTGTCCAGCAAATCTATTTTTTTTATTTTTTTTATTTTGCCATTTCTTGTCTTTGATTCAAATAATCTTCCTTCATTGTTGATTTATCTTTCAAAATTTATTAGTGGTCTAGATCTATGAATCAAGGGTCTTTTGAGGGCCCTTGCATTGACCTTTGTTAAAATCTATCATTTCCTTGTCTTTATTTCCTCTTAATTGAAATCTCTAAAACTTTTAAAAATTAATTGGGTAATTTATGAATCACTCCCCACTCTTCCTAAATTAATCAAATTTTCATCTTCAAAGTATTAACTTTACTTATCTTTTGAATGGAAGAAATTATCTCCAATGGTTACAAATTGTGAAGACTTTTATAAAGGTTAGTGTGAGGCACACATTTGATTGAAGTAGGTTCATAATATAAAATTCCAAAGTTTAATACTTGGGATGAGGAAGACAATGACCATGCCATACTTATGGAGTTCCATGCAGCTTAAAAGCAGTGGAAATAAATAATCCTTACTAACTTTTGTGAAATTTAGAAAACTTCTTATCAAATCTATTCTATAATCGATGATGCTTATTTGATATGCAAAATCATGGTGAAGATATTTACTTCAAAACAAGGTATTCATTGTTTGATAGAATACTATAATTTGCTGAAGAGCCTTACAATTGATTTAGATTTATATAAGAACATAAAAATGAAATGCATTGACGATATCATAATGACAAAGAAGATTGTCATGAGAGAAATACTACTTGAATTCATGTCCAATCTCGATGTTTAACTTGATCAAATGCAAATAAAAATGATGTTCAAAGAGAGATTACTTTCTTTCAATGAAACTCTTACCTTAATATGGGCGGAGGAGATTAGGAGTGGTGTGATGCTTGACTCCTATAGCATATATGCCTTTTTTATGATGACGACAAGACTCAAAGATGATGAGGGTCATAGTGGAAATTAAATTCATATCAATAAATCATAGGGTACCAAATTATTGAAGCGGGAAGAAATTTGTTGTATATATTGTGAAAAGCTACACCACACAAATGTGGATTGCTTTAAGCTTTAAGATGAAATCCATATTTTTTGGTTAGACTGAAAGAATTCATGGTCGAAATCAAGCCAATCTTACTAATGGCAATGAACTACCACAATTCGACTTCCATGAACATGGAAACCTTAAGGAAGAAATTAATATACTCTTGAGTTCTTTTGAACTACTTTACCACACATCATTTAGTATACGTTCATTAAACTTTGGAAGGTCCATTTAGTATCTTTGATTTCACCCGCATTAGCTTTTGTCTTGTAGATTCACAAGTTACTAATCACTTAACTCATTCTTTAATCTTGCAGATTTACAAGTTCCTAATCGCTTAACTCGTACTATAATCAATTTCAATACTTAAAATCATTCCCTGGTAATAAAAAAGATCATTGTTGTTGATGGCCATGGAACAATAAATCTAAACCCAGTTTTTACATTAAAGAATTTTTTACATGTTGCAAAGCTAGCTATCAATCTTGTATCAATTTATAAAATTTTAAGGAGGACAATTGGATCTAAGTGAATATTGACAAAGGAAACCAACTTTCCTTTACTTGCTTATCAAAATGTTCCACCTCTCAAACAAGTCTTATGTATATACAAATGTAACATCTAAACTTTGATTTTTACATGTATGCCACTCTACCTATGCATGAAAAGGTGTATTTCACTTTTTAGAAGTTAAAATGGCGGTATTTTTTATGTGATATGAAAGATTTGGGTGGTATAAATGTAAAAATCAAACTTTAGGTCTTGGATATGTAAATACATAAAAATTGGGTGGTATCTATATAGATGCCCCAATGAATTTATGGTCTTTAATTTAAAAACCTTTGTAGCTGCCTACAAAACTTGAGGATGATTATAATTAGTTGCCACACCTAGGGAAGTGTATTTTAAAGATTGCAGCTCTTTCTTTCAAACTGCAGTAACAGTTTAATGAGCTGGTAGTTTCTTGAAATTTGATGGAACCTCTTTTTTTGAAAAAAAATATTTTCTTATGGTGATTGTTGTTCTTTTCAAATATAGAAATTAATTGAGATTCTGGAAAAAAAGGTTATTTATTTTCACAAAATATTTATGCATGCGTTTTAATATGTAATTTTTCAAGCAGGTGGGTTAACAAGCTTTCCTTGCACATTTTTATACATTTTCTGTCTAAAATTTATTTTCTTTCAGCTAATTGTACCACCCGTGCTCAACTCTTTTCTTGACCAAGACAGCAGAGTTCGGTATTATGCATGCGAGGCACTGTACAACATAGCAAAAGTGAGTTTGTTTCTTTTAATATTTCGTTTTTCTTTGGTGTAAATTGTTGGGTTATGCTGCTGCTGATGATCCTTCATGAAACTTGAAAAAGTTGACTATTTTAATCTCTTTTTGTAGGTTGTTAGAGGAGATTTTATTGTTTATTTCAACCAGATTTTTGATGCCCTTTGTAAGCTTTCAGCAGACTCAGATGCCACCGTGCAGAGTGCTACCCATCTACTGGATCGACTTGTAAAGGTAAGTGCAGGATATCTTATTGGGGATATCTCTCAAGTAGGAATAGTCATCCATTTGCAATTATTGTAACAATCATTTGTTGAATTAATCAGGATATTGTTACCGAGAGTGATCAATTCAGGTTCTCTCCACGATGTCACCTTTAGATTTCCTGGAAGGGTAGCTTTTATATTAGTCTTCATGTTATTATTATAACTTCTATTCTACTTTGTTAAAGCATAGAAGAATTTATACCATTGTTGCGAGAGCGGATGCATATATTAAGCCCCTACGTACGGCAATTTTTGGTAGGATGGATCACTGTATTGGATAGTGTTCCCGATATCGATATGCTTGGTTTTCTTCCAGATTTCCTTGATGGTAACCATGCTTTATACATGCTTATTTTTACACTTGTTACTCTTTTTTCATTAATAGAAAGGCCATCTTAGACATTTAATTTGAATTCTAAAGGCCTGTTCAACATGCTAAGTGATTCCAGCCATGAAATACGCCAACAAGCTGATTCTGCACTCTCAGAATTTCTACAAGAAATAAAGAGTTCTCCAGTAAGGATTTCTTAAACTAGTATAATAAGAACCTCTAGTTATACTTGTTTCTTGAAACTGGCTGCATGGTGTCCTTTACTTATGGCATCCTATGTTTATTTTTTCTTGAAATTTATATTTGATTTTAGTTCAGAGAGAATACAATATGAAAATTTTTAAATTTTGAAACAAAGAGGTTAATTATGAGATATATTGCCTTTTTAGGGATAATTACATACTAAGCAAAAGAAACATTGCTATTTACAAATAATGCACCTAGGTGATTTTTTGAACTATGAACCTGATGCATTTACTTGCGTCTCGATCAAACCATTGTGACTTGATAAAAATGAAAAATATGGGTTGGGGTTTTATCACGACTTTTGATATTTGAGTGAGCATTTGAAAAAATGGATGAAAGGGGTGCTTAATTTGTAAATAATAATGTTTTGGGTTCCCTGTATGTAATCACCTCTTTTTTTAATGATTTTGCTGACTTAAAATGTGCTCTGAAGAATGTAGATTACGGCAGAATGGCTGAAATACTAGTACAAAGGGCATCTTCTTCAGATGAGTTTACTAGGTTAACAGCTATCACGTGGGTAAGGATACTAAGCTTGTAATTTCTTTCGAAGTTTTTGATTCTGTTATATAATCTTTTGATTATTTTTTCTTCATCAATGAATGAGATTCTTTTAACGTTTCATTGCTATCTTATCACTTATGAAAATATTTTTTAATCGATTCTGTTGACATGCAGATAAATGAATTCGTGAAACTAGCTGGTGACCAGCTTGTTCCACACTATGCAGATATTCTTGGAGCCATCTTACCTTGCATATCAGACAAAGAAGAGAAGATAAGAGTGGTGAGTATAGTTATGTACTTTTATACTTTCGCCGTCCATGTTCATTTAAACACATCCTTTTAATTCTTTCTTAGGTTGCTCGTGAAACTAATGAAGAGCTTCGTGCCATTAATGCTGATCCGGCTGAGGGATTTGATATAGAAGCAGTCCTTTCGATTGCAATGAGGTGCTTTTTTTTATTTGGTCACCTGGGAAACAACTAGGTTTAAAGGTTACTTGTGCTTTTACAATTCATGAGTTGTCGTACTTTGTGCCTATACATGAGCAGTAGGAGAAAACCTACAAGGAAGTATCCTCTATTTTATCTGACTAAATTGAGTGGAATTTATCTGATTGTATTTATTTTTTGCTGCTCGATGAGTATTTTTTATTGTCTGTTCATTTTAATTATAAGATATTTTCATGCTCTTTTGTCAGACAATTAACAAGCGAATGGGAGGCCACAAGATTGGAAGCTCTTCATTGGCTTGCAACATTATTGGCTCGGCATCGATCTGAGGTCATTGATCAATTTGTTACGACCTACTCTTCTATTCTATTCATCTGGTTCATGTCAATGAACTTTTAATCCTTTATTTTTAACCTAGTCTGTGTGGTCTGTTTGTCAATTACTTTTTTATTGATTGAGATTTTTTTCTTCATTGGTATATTTAAGTTGGCTTTTAATTCATTTAGTCTTGCCTTTATCATGCCTAGTTTCTTGAATGAAGCAGTTGTTTGTGGTTGATCTATTTTATTTTATTTTTTATGATTTGAGTCATTTTATTGATTTTTGCAGGTGAATAAATTCTTTCTTATTGACATGTTCAGCAGTTTCTGTTTTACCCCAATGTACATGCTAGACCCTTTTCATATAGGAAGGGCATAGAGTGAAAACGATAACTCTTCATCATTAAAGAAGAAAGGAACATATATATTAATATATTTTATTAAAGTTTGGCATTCATACTGATTGAATTTAATGTTTTGGCTAGTAATGAGNAGCAAGGCTTGCTGAATGTTTAAAATAATTTTGGTCGGTATGAACAAACCATAAAGCAAAAAATTCAACCTTGTTAAAATTAAATCTAAATTAAGTTTATATATTATCATTTCAATATGGTTGGTCCACACAACATTTATTTACAATTCAAATAATTGACTTAATTCAATTTGTTGTGGGGTTACAAGACCTTTATATAAACATGTTTCTTATTGTTATTTTTTCGTGGCAGTTTCAATAACTTGTGTTTTTTAGGAAAATTCAATTTTGGGCTCTATGCATATGCAATAAAGACATATAATATGTACAATAACTGCACAAATTAAATAAATGCATATTGCATATTTATCAATTTATGTAATGATAAATTTTATTTTATTTTTTAATAAAAAATGAAATAAATAGTATTAAATAATTCAGTCTAAACAATTTAATTTTTGAATGCATGCTATGATCATCTTTTTTTATAGAGACTGCAAATGAACCTCTAAGCTCAACAAGTTATGTGCCGGTTGCAGAGTTAGAGCTCATATGTAATTATTTAATGAACTAATTGTTCAAATTTGGACACTTTCATGAATACATAATTACTAAATGAACAAGTTAGAAGAGAATGATGCTCGATTCATTTATGATTATTGATAATGTTGTTAAAAACTAATTAAATAAGCTTGTTAAGAAGCTCAATTACGAGTTAATATAATACTCAATATTAACTTCAAACAAAACTAATTTATTTTTTTATAATTAGCATGCATTAAGATACTGATAAATAATGTATTATCTTTAAGTTAAATATTCTTCTATCCCTATCCCACGAAAATCTCAAAAACTCAATTTTTATCCCCCTAATCGTTAGCCCCCAAAATTCAATAAAACCTAAAGGATGAGAATTAATGATGTTGATGAGAGTTTGTAGAGTCGGTACGATGAGATATTGTCAGATAAGACATCGATCGACATTTATAAAGAAGATTAAATGTTCGTATATCTTAACTTATAAAACCTTAAAAGAATAGAGATTTGAAGATAGTAGACACGAGGTTCATTGAGAACGTACGACAATAACTTAATGACGGGGAAGACATTGACAATACTTGTCAATTGGGAACAAGAACATGAGACTTGTAGATGAAGTTTACTAAAGTAGACATCAATTGAATAAGCAACGTGCGAACAAACTCTACTCGATAACATGAGGCCAACTTTAAAGTTTTTTTCAACTGAATGTTTTGTTTATGAGCTCAATATGTATAACTTAATAAAATTTATTTATTAATTCAAATAGGTTGATTATTTTATAGCTTAATGATTACTATGCAATAAAGCCCAAACATGATGCTGGCAAATGAGATCTAGCTCAAACAGACTCCTATTCAACTCAGCTTACTGCTCTGCAGCGATACTCTTCAGAAATATAATGCGTTTTTTATTTTTTTATGCTTTCATAATCTCGATATACCATCATCTTTATTTCACCTTTTTAATGAAACATAAAATCAATATATGTAATTTATTCATCTGATTAACATATGATATATTGACGATGTTTGCAAAACATATCAATTATTTTATATTTTAATATTATCAGAAAAATAATCTCATCAACAATTATACATTCATTATAATTGAGTTTAAGATACAATGTAATATAAATTTTAAGGAATATTTATTTAGATATATACCACTAAATTCTCATGTATTTATATATTTAACACATAAATTTCAATTTTTACTTAGATATGAATTGGTAAATTTTGATGTGGGTGAAAAAAATATAAAAAAAGCAAACTTTAATTGGTAGATATGTAAATATAATTGCCGAAATTTTCTGTTATAAAGCCACCGCGTTTCCCTATCCGTTTCCCGCATGTTGCTCTTTCTCGGCACCGCATCTCTCATCGAGATTCTACGGGTTCAAACTCCGTGACCGCAGCATTCGTTCTCAGCTGGAACGCTCGCTCCGCCTTCTGTGAGATAGCGAGCGAGCGAGGGAGAGAGAGAGCGCAATGGTTCTACGACCTGCTGGTCGTCTCCTCGGTCTCCATGATCGAGAGTTCATGCTTTAGGGTTACTATTGCTTGATTTTAAGGAGTTTTTGAGCCGATAGCCCTCCCTATAGCCAATCGCCCCCTCGCTCTCGCATTTGGTTTCTGTCGTCCTTTTCTCCAATTAACCCGAGGGTTTGCAGATTGAAAGGGATACACCGCAAAAGTCTTTCAGCGCTGATCCTTAGTTCTCAGGCAGATTTCTCCCTCGGCTGCGGAATGTCGGACGCGCTGTCTGTGATTCCGACATCGGTTTTGAGGAACCTTGCCGATAAACTCTACGAGAAGCGGAAGAATGCGGCCCTCGAGGTACTTCAATCTTATCCTTCTTTTTTGTTGGGTTTCCGTTTTTTTTTTGGTTCAAGACGTGCAGATCTTATCGATACNGTTTTTTTTTTGGTTCAAGACGTGCAGATCTTATCGATACATGTAACTGGGCAGATCGAAAATATCGTGAAACAACTAGTGCAGACTGCAGAGCATGAGAAGATACTTACTGTTATAAACGTGTTGGTTACCGAATTTACTTACTCTCCGCATGCAAACCATAGGAAGGTGTGTTTAATATGGATTCACTGTTTTGATTAATTTTCTTGCCTCCTATATTCATGATTCATGTTCTTGTGTTGTCAGTTTAAATAAACACTTGTTGAAATATTTTTCTCTTTATTCGTAGGGAGGGTTAATAGGGCTTGCAGCAGCTACTGTGGCTTTGGCTTCAGATGCTGCTCAGCATCTCGAGGTTAGATTGCGGTGTAACCACGGCGACGCATAAGATATATATTGACCTTGAATATTTATAATGAATATAGAAGATTAAATTTTCTGAGAAAGTCGTTGTCAAAAGTATTAGATATATTATGGCAGTGAAGCCGAGAGATATTTGCAGCAGCATTTATGGTCTTTCTCTATGGGGATAGGCCTGGATTTTGTTTTTTCCAAAGTTTATTGATGATTTGTGATAGGAATGATTAAGTTGTGGTGATATTCTACAATTTAAGCATGCCCAAGTGTTTTATCCATAGGCTTTGTTATGCTGTGTTTTCTAGTTTATGATTTATTTCAGATTTGTTCCCTTAAAAATACTTTTGGTGATACCATTGAGAACTCGATGTGCTCTTTCAATCCTTACGATTCTTTGGTTTAGGTTGATGCGTGATCGGGCCGGCCTTCGGATCACTAGTTTGCTAAGGGTTTCATTGGGTCTTGATTTCCCACGAATGTATTGGATAATAATTCCTTTCCTTTGGCGAATTGGGTCTTGGAACAAAAGCTCTTTTATATATATACATACACACAAATATCTACATACGCGTGAGTGTGTGTGTGTGTGTGTGTTTATATATGGATATGCATATGCATGTGGCAATAAATTTCTATTTTTTGGTGAATTGGTTCTTGATTTCCCATAGATTTATTTGGTTCAATTTTCAACCATGCAATTTAAATTAAAAAAAAATGTATTGTTCAAGCTAAGGGAATGCAAATTTCCAGGACTTCATATTTCATAACATTTTTGATAATTTTGTTATGATTCAATTTAGATATTTAGAGAGCTGTGTCATTTATATACTGCAATGTAGAAGCATGCTAGCAATTTAAAATTTAGGTTTGCTTATTCTACACTAAATATTAAAATTTTAGTTTTTCATATGTATGAATGAATTATGGCTCACTTTACCGATGATGTACTTGATCTTTTAACCAAAGGAGTTATAGACAAATACATGGATAGATGGTTTTTGCGAGAGGATTGTAGTCTGTCAAAAGCATGTGAACTAATATTTATTATTTCTTTGGTTTTTTTAGAGATGGGTAGGGGAATGGACATATTCATCATTAAATTTAAACTGAACTTTCTCTATAAATTTCTCAAGTTCAAACTAAACAATTAACTTATAAAATAAATCATTTGCTTTTCTTAAAAATGGTCTTTACATATTGTATATTGCTTGTTCATATCAAACGAGAGCCAGTTTTTTCGTCAGATATAACTTTCTAAAAATTTTAGCTCATACCTGTAACCTAAATAAAACCTTTTTTACTAGTCTTTACTGTCCATCACATCACTTAATTTTGGTGAATGATTTCACTTAGAACATATTTGATGCTTGTTATGGAAACTGTTGTGAATCTGAAGATTCACGATGGTTACTATCTCAAACCAAGAAGTTTAATTTTCATGTGTGTAGTTTCCATGTGTATTATAGTATATATGATATTGGAGTTAACCCAAATCACGTTAGGAAAAACAAATATTATTATTGGAAGTAAATAGACTGTTACAATCAAACACACTTGAAAGAGAAAATACAACACACACGATACTCAAACCACGTTAGGCCGGATTCCATGTGAAGGTGGTGACAATTAGAGGGTCTTGTGGGGTGGTGTCAAGGTAGGGAAAGGGTTTTTGTGCTATGAGTGAGGAGCGTCGTCAATTATGAGTGGCTGGAACAGCAGGACAACATGGGGAGGCAGCTCACACAGCAGTAGTTGGCTGTTTGAGGAAACTGGACTACAGAAAAACAACAAGGGGGAGACGTTGTGGCAAAAGCAGCAAGCTAAAACAAGGGAAACAGCTGGCCGGGTGGCTGAAACCGCAGAAAACAGATCTGATGGCTGTTTTCTGGCATCAACAATGAGCGGGAATGATGGCTGTAGTAGTGGTGAAGGCGTAGGACTGCGGGACAACCAAAGGTGGACTGTCCCGGGGCTGTGGCAGCGAGTAGAATGGCTGGACTGCGAGGAACAACATAAGGGATGCAAGAAGGGGTTGGGAAACCACCTGGAAACCTAGATACCCCGAAGCAAGTGGAAGACTTGATACGCCGAAATACCTGGAAGGGGTAGGGAAACCACCTGGAAGACAACAACGGGATTGTTGTTGGGGCTGCTACAACGAGGAGGGAGACGTGGTAGCGAAGTGTGAGCGATGCAGGAAGGGGTAGGGAAACCACCTGGAAATCTAGATTCACTAAAGTACCACTTGGAACCCCTAGGATACAACCCTCAAATAGAAGAAGAGATGCTGGCGGTTGTCTCGATACAAAACATTAAAAAAAACTTACTTCCAAACTTCAATGAAATACATATATAAGAAATGACTAAAAGTGAACGAATGATAATAGAAAATAAAGCAACAAGAAAGGAAAATGTGTTTTTTTCGTCCTCTTCCTTGGTGGATATTTTTGTGGTGCTGTAACAGCTACATTACCGTGGTTTGCTTTTTTTTGCGGTAAGCTTTCACATCAATTTAAATGCTGGCTTTACAAAGTAAGAATGCATTGTATAGTTGTTTTTTTTCTATACATTTAGTGGTTAAGACTAATGCATTTCTTTTCATATGTTAACCTCCTTATATAAATAATGGTAGAAGGGTGCGACCGATACAACTAAAATATTATTAGAAACTGATTTCTCCATTCTCCAATTTTTGTTACACTTTTATTTTCTTCTATCATCATGGCATCAGGGTAAACTGTATTGCAGATCTAATCCCTCTTCTTTGCTAATAGCTATTTCTCATTGAATTGATTCCATTATCACATTCTGATACTACTATTGTTCTTATTTTTCATTATAGTTTATGGTTCATTTGTCTGATGCTATACAAACAATAATTTTTTGTACTTTATGTTGTCCAGCAAATCTATTTTTTTTATTTTGCCATTTCTTGTCTTTGATTCAAATAATCTTCCTTCATTGTTTATTTATCTTTCAAAATTTATTAGTGGTCTAGATCTATGAATCAAAGATCTTTTGAGGGCTCTTGCGTTGACCTTTGTTAAAATCTATCATTTCCTTGTCTTTATTTCCTCTTCATTGAAATCTCTAAAACTTTTAAAAATTAATTGGGTAATTTATGAATCACTCCCCACTCTTCGTAAATTAATCAAATTTTCATCTTCAAAGTATTAACTTCACTTATCTTTTGAATGTAAGAAATTATCTCCAATGATTACAAATTGTGAAGACTTTTATAAAGGTTAGGGTGAGGCACACATTTGATTGAAGTAGGTTCATAATATAAAATTCCAAAGTTTAATACTTGGATGAGGAAGACAATGACCATGCCATACTTATGGAGTTCCATGCAGCTTAAAAGCAGTGGAAATAAATAATCCTTACTAACTTTTGTGAAATATAGAAAACTTCTTATCAAATCTATTCTATAATCGATGATGCTATTTTGATAGGCAAAATCATGGTGAAGATATTTACTTCAAAACAAGGTATTCATTCCTTGATAGAATACTATAATTTGTTGAAGAGCCTTACAATTGATTTAGATTTCTATAAGAACATAAAGATGAAATGCATTGACGATATCATAATGACAAAGAAGATTGTCATGAGAGAGATACTACTTGAATTCATGTCCAATCTCGATGTTTAACTTGATCAAATGCAAATAAAAATGATGTTCAAAGAGATATTACTATCTTTCAATGAAACTCCTACCTTAATATGGGCGGAGGAGATTAGGAGTGGTGTGATGCTTGACACCTATAGCATATATGCCTTTTTTATGATGACGACAAAACTCAAAGATGATGAGGGTCATAGTGGAAATTAAATTCATATCAATAAATCATAGGGTACCAAATTATTGAAGCGGGAAGAAATTTGTTGTATATATTGTGAAAAGCTACACCACACAAATGAGGATTGCTTTAAGCTTTAAGATGAAATCCATATTTTTTGGTTAGAATGAAAGAATTCATGGACGAAATAAAGCCAATCTTACTAATGGAAATGAACTACCACAATTCGACTCCCATGAACATGGAAACCTTGAGGAAGAAATTAATATACTCTTGAGTTCTTTTGAACTACTTTACCACACATCATTTAGTATACGTTCATTAAACTTTGTAAGGTCCATTTACTATCTTTGATTTCGCCCACATTAGCTTTTGTCTTGTAGATTCATAAGTTACTAATCACTTAACTCATTCTTTAATCTTGCAGATTTACAAATTCCTAATCGCTTAACTCATACTATAATTAATTTCAATACTTAAAATCATTGCCTGGTAATAAAAAAGATCATTGTTGTTGATGGCCATGGAACAATAAATCTAAACCCAGTTTTTACATTAAAGAATCTTTTGCATGTTGCAAAGCTAGCTATCAATCTTGTATCAATTTATAAAATTTTGAGGAGGGCGATTGGATCTAAGTGAATATTGACAAAGGAAACCAACTTTCCTTTACTTGCTTATCAAAATGTTCCACCTCTCAATCAAGTCTTATGTATTTCCAAATGTAACATCTAAAAATTAATTTATACATATATGCCACTCTACCTATGCATGAAAGGTGTATTCCACTTTTTAGAAGTTAAAATGACGGTATTTTTTATGTGATATGAAAGATTTGGGTGGTATAAATGTAAAAATCGAACTTTAGGTTTTGGATATGTAAATACATAAAAATTGGTTATTTAATTTCACAAAATATTTATGCATGCGTTTTAATATGTAATTTTTCAAGAAGGTGGGTTAACAAGCTTTCCTTGCACATTTTTATACATTTGNTCAACAATGAGCGGGAATGATGGCTGTAGTAGTGGTGAAGGCGTAGGACTGCGGGACAACCAAAGGTGGACTTTCTCGGGGCTGTGGCAGCGAGTAGAATGGCTGGACTGTGAGGAACAACATAAGGGATGCAGGAAGGGGTTGGGAAACCACCTGGAAACCTAAATACCCCGAAGCAAGTGGAAATACCTGGAAGGTGTAGGGAAACCATCCGGAAGACAACGACGGGATTGTTGTTGGGGCTGCTACAACGAGGAGGGAGACGTGGTAGCGAAGTGTGAGCGATGCAGGAAGGGGTAGGGAAACCACCTGGAAATCTAGATTCACTAAAGCACCACTTGGAACCCCTAGGATACAACCCTCAAATAGAAGAGATGCTGGCGGTTGTCTCGATACAAAACACTAAAAAAAACTTACTTCCAAACTTTAATGCAATACATATATAAGAAATGACTAAAAATGAATGAATGATAATTGAAAATAAGCAACAAGAAAGGAAAATGTGTTTTTTTCGGCCTCTTCCTTGGTGGATATTTTCGTGGTGCTTTAGCAGCTACATTACTGTGGTTTGCTTTTTTTTTTACGGTGAGCTTCCACATCAATTTAAATGCCGGCTTTACAAAGTAAGAATGCATTGTATAGTTCTTTTTTTTCTATACATTTAGTGGTTAAGACTAATGCATTTCTTTTCGTATGTTAACCTCCTTATATAAATAATGGTAGAAGGGTGCGACTGATACAACTAAAATATTATTAGAAACTGATTTCTCCATTCTCCAATTTTTTTTACAATTTTATTTTCTTCTATCATCTTGGCATCAGGGTAAGTTGTATTGCAGATCTAATCCCTCTTCTTTGCTAATAGCTATTGCTCATTGAATTTATTCCATTATCACATTCTGATACTACTATTGTTCTTATTTTTCATTATAGTTTGTGGTTCATTTGTCTGATGCTATACAAACAATAATTTTTTGTACTTTATGTTGTCCAGCAAATTTATTTATTTTANATTTGTCTGATGCTATACAAACAATAATTTTTTGTACTTTATGTTGTCCAGCAAATCTATTTTTTTTATTTTTTTTATTTTGCCATTTCTTGTCTTTGATTCAAATAATCTTCCTTCATTGTTGATTTATCTTTCAAAATTTATTAGTGGTCTAGGGGCTCTTGCANCATTTCTTGTCTTTGATTCAAATAATCTTCCTTCATTGTTGATTTATCTTTCAAAATTTATTAGTGGTCTAGATCTATGAATCAAGGGTCTTTTGAGGGCCCTTGCATTGACCTTTGTTAAAATCTATCATTTCCTTGTCTTTATTTCCTCTTAATTGAAATCTCTAAAACTTTTAAAAATTAATTGGGTAATTTATGAATCACTCCCCACTCTTCCTAAATTAATCAAATTTTCATCTTCAAAGTATTAACTTTACTTATCTTTTGAATGGAAGAAATTATCTCCAATGATTACAAATTGTGAAGACTTTTATAAAGGTTAGTGTGAGGCACACATTTGATTGAAGTAGGTTCATAATATAAAATTCCAAAGTTTAATACTTGGGATGAGGAAGACAATGACCATGCCATACTTATGGAGTTCCATGCAGCTTAAAAGCAGTGGAAATAAATAATCCTTACTAACTTTTGTGAAATTTAGAAAACTTCTTATCAAATCTATTCTATAATCGATGATGCTTATTTGATATGCAAAATCATGGTGAAGATATTTACTTCAAAACAAGGTATTCATTGTTTGATAGAATACTATAATTTGCTGAAGAGCCTTGCAATTGATTTAGATTTATATAAGAACATAAAAATGAAATGCATTGACGATATCATAATGACAAAGAAGATTGTCATGAGAGAAATACTACTTGAATTCATGTCCAATCTCGATGTTTAACTTGATCAAATGCAAATAAAAATGATGTTCAAAGAGAGATTACTTTCTTTCAATGAAACTCTTACCTTAATATGGGCGGAGGAGATTAGGAGTGGTGTGATGCTTGACTCCTATAGCATATATGCCTTTTTTATGATGACGACAAGACTCAAAGATGATGAGGGTCATAGTGGAAATTAAATTCA
Organism: Phalaenopsis hybrid cultivar; assembly: GCA_002079205.1. Lineage (NCBI taxonomy): Eukaryota > Viridiplantae > Streptophyta > Magnoliopsida > Asparagales > Orchidaceae > Phalaenopsis > Phalaenopsis hybrid cultivar. The sequence continues at coordinate 20,606 of JXCR01144663.1, read as the reverse complement.
TATCAATAAATCATAGGGTACCAAATTATTGAAGCGGGAAGAAATTTGTTGTATATATTGTGAAAAGCTACACCACACAAATGTGGATTGCTTTAAGCTTTAAGATGAAATCCATATTTTTTGGTTAGACTGAAAGAATTCATGGTCGAAATCAAGCCAATCTTACTAATGGCAATGAACTACCACAATTCGACTTCCATGAACATGGAAACCTTAAGGAAGAAATTAATATACTCTTGAGTTCTTTTGAACTACTTTACCACACATCATTTAGTATACGTTCATTAAACTTTGGAAGGTCCATTTAGTATCTTTGATTTCACCCGCATTAGCTTTTGTCTTGTAGATTCACAAGTTACTAATCACTTAACTCATTCTTTAATCTTGCAGATTTACAAGTTCCTAATCGCTTAACTCGTACTATAATCAATTTCAATACTTAAAATCATTCCCTGGTAATAAAAAAGATCATTGTTGTTGATGGCCATGGAACAATAAATCTAAACCCAGTTTTTACATTAAAGAATTTTTTACATGTTGCAAAGCTAGCTATCAATCTTGTATCAATTTATAAAATTTTAAGGAGGACAATTGGATCTAAGTGAATATTGACAAAGGAAACCAACTTTCCTTTACTTGCTTATCAAAATGTTCCACCTCTCAAACAAGTCTTATGTATATACAAATGTAACATCTAAACTTTGATTTTTACATGTATGCCACTCTACCTATGCATGAAAAGGTGTATTTCACTTTTTAGAAGTTAAAATGGCGGTATTTTTTATGTGATATGAAAGATTTGGGTGGTATAAATGTAAAAATCAAACTTTAGGTCTTGGATATGTAAATACATAAAAATTGGGTGGTATCTATATAGATGCCCCAATGAATTTATGGTCTTTAATTTAAAAACCTTTGTAGCTGCCTACAAAACTTGAGGATGATTATAATTAGTTGCCACACCTAGGGAAGTGTATTTTAAAGATTGCAGCTCTTTCTTTCAAACTGCAGTAACAGTTTAATGAGCTGGTAGTTTCTTGAAATTTGATGGAACCTCTTTTTTTGAAAAAAAATATTTTCTTATGGTGATTGTTGTTCTTTTCAAATATAGAAATTAATTGAGATTCTGGAAAAAAAGGTTATTTATTTTCACAAAATATTTATGCATGCGTTTTAATATGTAATTTTTCAAGCAGGTGGGTTAACAAGCTTTCCTTGCACATTTTTATACATTTTCTGTCTAAAATTTATTTTCTTTCAGCTAATTGTACCACCCGTGCTCAACTCTTTTCTTGACCAAGACAGCAGAGTTCGGTATTATGCATGCGAGGCACTGTACAACATAGCAAAAGTGAGTTTGTTTCTTTTAATATTTCGTTTTTCTTTGGTGTAAATTGTTGGGTTATGCTGCTGCTGATGATCCTTCATGAAACTTGAAAAAGTTGACTATTTTAATCTCTTTTTGTAGGTTGTTAGAGGAGATTTTATTGTTTATTTCAACCAGATTTTTGATGCCCTTTGTAAGCTTTCAGCAGACTCAGATGCCACCGTGCAGAGTGCTACCCATCTACTGGATCGACTTGTAAAGGTAAGTGCAGGATATCTTATTGGGGATATCTCTCAAGTAGGAATAGTCATCCATTTGCAATTATTGTAACAATCATTTGTTGAATTAATCAGGATATTGTTACCGAGAGTGATCAATTCAGGTTCTCTCCACGATGTCACCTTTAGATTTCCTGGAAGGGTAGCTTTTATATTAGTCTTCATGTTATTATTATAACTTCTATTCTACTTTGTTAAAGCATAGAAGAATTTATACCATTGTTGCGAGAGCGGATGCATATATTAAGCCCCTACGTACGGCAATTTTTGGTAGGATGGATCACTGTATTGGATAGTGTTCCCGATATCGATATGCTTGGTTTTCTTCCAGATTTCCTTGATGGTAACCATGCTTTATACATGCTTATTTTTACACTTGTTACTCTTTTTTCATTAATAGAAAGGCCATCTTAGACATTTAATTTGAATTCTAAAGGCCTGTTCAACATGCTAAGTGATTCCAGCCATGAAATACGCCAACAAGCTGATTCTGCACTCTCAGAATTTCTACAAGAAATAAAGAGTTCTCCAGTAAGGATTTCTTAAACTAGTATAATAAGAACCTCTAGTTATACTTGTTTCTTGAAACTGGCTGCATGGTGTCCTTTACTTATGGCATCCTATGTTTATTTTTTCTTGAAATTTATATTTGATTTTAGTTCAGAGAGAATACAATATGAAAATTTTTAAATTTTGAAACAAAGAGGTTAATTATGAGATATATTGCCTTTTTAGGGATAATTACATACTAAGCAAAAGAAACATTGCTATTTACAAATAATGCACCTAGGTGATTTTTTGAACTATGAACCTGATGCATTTACTTGCGTCTCGATCAAACCATTGTGACTTGATAAAAATGAAAAATATGGGTTGGGGTTTTATCACGACTTTTGATATTTGAGTGAGCATTTGAAAAAATGGATGAAAGGGGTGCTTAATTTGTAAATAATAATGTTTTGGGTTCCCTGTATGTAATCACCTCTTTTTTTAATGATTTTGCTGACTTAAAATGTGCTCTGAAGAATGTAGATTACGGCAGAATGGCTGAAATACTAGTACAAAGGGCATCTTCTTCAGATGAGTTTACTAGGTTAACAGCTATCACGTGGGTAAGGATACTAAGCTTGTAATTTCTTTCGAAGTTTTTGATTCTGTTATATAATCTTTTGATTATTTTTTCTTCATCAATGAATGAGATTCTTTTAACGTTTCATTGCTATCTTATCACTTATGAAAATATTTTTTAATCGATTCTGTTGACATGCAGATAAATGAATTCGTGAAACTAGCTGGTGACCAGCTTGTTCCACACTATGCAGATATTCTTGGAGCCATCTTACCTTGCATATCAGACAAAGAAGAGAAGATAAGAGTGGTGAGTATAGTTATGTACTTTTATACTTTCGCCGTCCATGTTCATTTAAACACATCCTTTTAATTCTTTCTTAGGTTGCTCGTGAAACTAATGAAGAGCTTCGTGCCATTAATGCTGATCCGGCTGAGGGATTTGATATAGAAGCAGTCCTTTCGATTGCAATGAGGTGCTTTTTTTTATTTGGTCACCTGGGAAACAACTAGGTTTAAAGGTTACTTGTGTTTTTACAATTCATGAGTTGACGTACTTTGTGCCTATACATGAGCAGTAGGAGAAAACCTACAAGGAAGTATCCTCTATTTTATCTGACTAAATTGAGTGGAATTTATCTGATTGTATTTATTTTTTGCTGCTCAATGAGTATTTTTTATTGTCTGTTCATTTTCATTATAAGATTTTTTCATGCTCTTTTGTCAGACAATTAACAAGCGAATGGGAGGCCACAAGATTGGAAGCTCTTCATTGGCTTGCAACATTATTGGCTCGGCATCGATCTGAGGTCATTGATCAATTTGTTACGACCTACTCTTCTATTCTATTCATGTGGTTCATGTCAATGAACTTTTAATTTTTTATTTTTAACTAGTCTGTGTGGTCTGTTTGTCAATTACTTTTTTATTGATTGAGATTTTTTTCTTCATTGGTATATGTAAGTTGGCTTTTAATTCATTTAGTCTTGCCTTTATCATGCCTAGTTTTTTGAATGAAGCATGCTAGTTGTTTGTGGTTGATCTATTTTATTTTATTTTTTATGATTTGAGTCATTTTATTGATTTTTGCAGGTGAATAAATTCTTTCTTATTGACATGTTCAGCAGTTTCTGTTTTACCCCAATGTACATGCTAGACCCTTTTCATATAGGAAGGGCATAGAGTGAAAACGATAACTCTTCATCATTAAAGAAGAAAGGAACATATATATTAATATTTTTTATTAAAGTTTGGCATTCATGGTGATTGAATATAATGTTTTGGTTAGTAATGATTTTTCAACGTGATGTTAGGAGAAATCTGTAACTATGCTAGAATTTGTTTGGTTTCATGTATCATAGGCATATTATTTGAAATGTAGTTATTTTGAGATTATTGGTATTTGATTTGAAGTAAAAAGAATGCAGAGTAAAATTTTAGGGTATTCCAAACTCACGATATCTCTTTCGTAATGTATTACAAACTCAGCCAATTTTGGCTAAGTTTCGAATATCCCGCAAGCTACAACTATTTNAAAAAGAATGCAGAGTAAAATTTTAGGGTATTCCAAACTCACGATATCTCTTTCGTAATGTATTACAAACTCGGCCAATTTTGGCTAAGTTTCGAATATCCCGCAAGCTACAACTATTGCCGCATCCAACATTGCTCACTAGTCCTTGTTGCAGTTGTTGCCCACCGTGTGCCGTATGCCACCATCACTATTTTTTACCGTTGGCTATTGTTGTTCACTATTGGTGGCTACCAACCAATTGTCATTGCATCCGCCATTGACCACTACCACTGGCATGCTACATCATCGGCTGCCGTCCATCATGGCTATTAACAAGTTTTCATTGCTTTTGCCATCAAACTTTACATTTAATTAATTTTACTTTAAACAAAAAAAATCCCTTGCATTTGTTTTACTTCAACCCAATAATTGTAAATTATTTCAAATATATTACATTTTGAGTACACTGTATTCCTTTTCAAAAGCCCAAAAGACCCCTTAGTTCCTTTGTAGATTGCTTTTTCCTCAAAAGAATCTTTAGTAGTACATTTTTATCGAGCTTGTGTTCTCAAGTTTGTGTTAGCTTTTGTTTTTTTTTTCTACATTGTTCCTATTTTATTATAACTTAATGAAGAAAATACTACAAAGAAAATGCAAATTATTGCTGGATGTGTAAACAGAACTAATAATAAAATACACCATCAAGGCTAACATGTGTTGAATGAATCAACAAGAGGAAGATAATTCCCCAAGGCCCCCCTCATTGGAAACGTCTAACTTGAAGTCTATTATATTTTGAGATTGGAGGTATCATTTTTTACTTTTCCTTTCCCTCATAACATATATAAGTTAAAATCCACAATCTTTTATGTGCTAGAAATGCTAGTATCAAAAGCAACAAAATGAGAATTTGGATCGCCTATGTTCTTTACCATAGGCATAGCTTCAAGTGCAAAAAGCACATGTGATTCTAGAACATTGATCGTGTAGTCAGTGGGGTCAGTCAAAAGCACTAGGCTAGCAACACATGGAGGAATTTATTCCCGCTAGGATTCAAAGATTATTTATAGTCTTGTGTATGAACCTGATCAAAGGTTGAGGGAATAACCATCAATTCATTAGACGAAAAATTTTTATTAAGTGGAAGATTTCATTTGGAGGGTTTTGTAGTTTTTTGGTGTGCTCTAAAGCATTATGTGAATTTGAGTAATAATGTGGTTGACCGTCTTCAAACTCAACTTTCTTCTATTTTCCACAAGATATAGAGCCAATTCTATATCTTTTTCTCAAGTGTTGATGTAACATTCAATTTGACCATTAGCTTAGCAATTGATGTTATCAATAGCCTTCATTAGTAGCATCCTCCTGAAGCAGNAGAGTTCTCCAGTAAGGATTTCTTAAACTAGTATAATAAGAACCTCTAGTTATACTTGTTTCTTGAAATTGGCTGCATGGTGTCCTTTACTTAAGGCATCCTATGTTTATTTTTTCTTGAAATTTATATTTGATTCTAGTTCAGAGAGAATACAATATGAAAATTTTTAAATTTTGAAACAAAGAGGTTAATTATGAAATATATGTTGCCTTTTTAGGGATAATTACATACTAAGCAAAAGAAACATTGCTATTTACAAATAATGCACCTAGGTGATTTTTTGAACTATGAAACCAATTCATTTACTTGTGTCTCGATCAAACCATTGTGAATTGATAAAAATGAAAAATATGGGTTGGGGTTTTATCACGACTTTTGATATTTGAGTGACCATTTGAAAAAAATGGATGAAAGGGGTGCTTAATTTGTAAATAAAAATGTTTTGGGTTCCCTGTATGTAATCGCCTCTTTTTTCAATGATTTTGCTGACTTAAAATGTGCTCTGAAGAATGTAGATTATGGCCGAATGGCTGAAATACTAGTACAAAGGGCATCTTCTTCGGATGAGTTTACTAGGTTAACAGCTATCACGTGGGTAAGGATACTAAGCTTGTAATTTCTTTCGAAGTTTTTGATTCTGTTATATAATCTTTTGATTATTTTTTTTTCATCAATGAATGAGATTCTTTTAACGTTTCATTGCTATTTTATCACTTATGAAAATATTTTTAATCGATTCTGTTAACATGCAGATAAATGAATTCGTGAAACTAGCTGGTGACCAGCTTGTTCCACACTATGCATATATTCTTGGAGCCATCTTACCTTGCATATCAGACAAAGAAGAGAAGATAAGAGTGGTGAGTATAGTTCTGTACTTTTATACTTTTGCTGTTCATGTTCATTTGAACACATCCTTTTAATTCTTTATTAGGTTGCTCGTGAAACTAATGAAGAGCTTCGTGCCATTAATGCTGATCCAGCTGAGGGATTTGATATAGAAGCAGTCCTTTCGATTGCAATGAGGTGCTTTTTTTTATGTGGTCACCTGGGAAACAACTAGGTTTAAAGGTTACTTGTGTTTTTACAATTCATGAGTTGACGTACTTTGTGCCTATACATGAGCAGTAGGAGAAGACCTACAAGGAAGTATCCTCTATTTTATCTGACTAAATTGAGTTGAATTTATCTGATTGTATTTATTTTTTGCTGCTCGATGAGTATTTTTTATTGTCTGTTCATTTTAATTATAAGATATTTTCATGCTCTTTTGTCAGACAATTAACAAGCGAATGGGAGGCCACAAGATTGGAAGCTCTTCATTGGCTTGCAACATTATTGGCTCGGCATCGATCTGAGGTCATTGATCAATTTTGTTACGACCTACTCTTCTATTCTATTCATCTGGTTCATGTCAATGAACTTTTAATCCTTTTTTTTTAACCTAGTCTGTGTGGTCTGTTTGTCAATTACTTTTTTATTGATTGAGATCTTTTTCTTCATTGGTATATGTAAGTTGGCTTTTAATTCATTTAGTCTTGCCTTTATCATGCCTAGTTTCTTGAATGAAGCATGCTAGTTGTTTGTGGTTGATCTATTTTATTTTATTTTTTATGATTTGAATCATTTTATTGATTTTTGCAGGTGAATAAATTCTTTCTTATTGACATGTTCAGCAGTTTCTGTTTTACCCCAATGTACATGCTAGACCCTTTTCATATAGGAAGGGCATAGAGTGAAAACGACAACTCTTCCTCATTAAAGAAGAAAGGAACATATATATTAATATTTTTTATTAAAGTTTGGCATTCACGGTGATTGAATATAATGTTTTGGTTAGTAATGATTTTTCGACGTGATGTTAGGAGAAATCTGTAACTATGCTAGAATTTGTTTGGTTTCATGTATCATGGGATTATTTGAAATGTAGTTATTTTGAGATTATTGGTATTTGATTTCAAGTAAAAAGAATGCAGAGTAAAATTTTAGGGTATTCCAAACTCACGATATCTCTTTTGTAATGAGTTACAAACTCAGTCGATTTTGGCTAAGTTTCGAATATCCCGCAAGCTACAACTATTGCCGCATCCAACATTGCTCACTAGTCCTTGTTGCAGTTGTTGCCTACCGTGTGCCGTATGCCACCATCACTATTTGTTACCGTTGGCTATTGTTGTTCACTATTGGTGGCTGCCAACCAATTGTCATTGCATCTGCCATTGACCACTACCACTGGCATGCTACATCATCGGCTGCCGTCCATCATGGCTATTAACAAGTTTTCATTGCTTTTGCCATCAAACTTTACATTTAATTAATTTTACTTTTAATAAAAAAAATCCCTTGCATTTGTCTTACTTCAACCCAATAATTGTAAATTATTTCAAATATATTACATTTTGAGTACAGTGTGTTCCTTTTCAAAAGCCCAAAAGACCCCTTAGTTCCTTTGTAGATTGCTTTTTCCTCAAAAGAATCTTTAGTAGTACATTTTTATCGAGCTTGTGTTCTCAAGTTTGTGTTAACTTTTGTTTTTTGTTCGACATTGTTCCTATTTTAGAACAAGATCATATATTATTATAACTTAATGAAGAAAATACTACAAAGAAAATGCAAATTATTGCTGGATGTGTAAACAGAACTAATAATAAAATACACCATCAAGGCTAACATGTGTTGAATGAATCAACAAGAGGAAGATAATTCCGCAAGGCTCCCCTCATTAGAAACTTCTAACTTGAAGTCTATTATATTTTGAGATTGGAGGTATAATTTTTTACTTTTCCTTTCCCTCATAACATGTATAAGTTAAAATCCACAATCTTTTATGTGCTAGAAATGCTAGTATCAAAAACAACAAAATGAGAATTTGGATCGCCTATGTCCTTTACCACAGGCATAGCTTCAAGTGCAAAAACCACATGTGATTCTAGAACATTGATCGTGTAGTCAGTGGGGTCAGTCAAAAGCACTAGGCTAGCAACACATGGAGGAATTTATTCCCGCTAGGATTCAAAGATTATTTATAGTCTTGTGTATGAACCTGATCAAAGGTTGAGGGAATAACGATCAATTCATTAGACGAAAGATTTTTATTAAGTGGAAGATTTCATTTGGAGGGTTTTGTAGTTTTTGGTGTGCTCTAAAGCATTATGTGAATTTGAGTAATAATGTGGTTAACCGTCTTCAAACTCAACTTTCTTCTATTTTCTACAAGATATAGAGCCAATTCTATATCTTTTTCTCTAGTGTTGATGTAACATTCAATTTGACCATTACATTAGCAATTGATGTTATCAATAGCCTGCATTAGTAGCATCCTCCTGAAGCAGTTTACTAAAGACTTCAACTTCACCTTTGGGAGTGTTTCTTTTGGCGGTGCGTGCTCCACGTGGCTATCCCTACCTGCATTTGGCTTGCCTGAAGGGGCCTCACAAACAACACTCCTTGCCCTTGGGGTTGCACCAGTGATGAGAGTCGGGATCATATTATTTCTAATTGTTTATTTTTTTTTTTTGCATGGTTAAAAATATTTTGCATGCTTGGGGCTTTCTTCTAACCGGTTATAATGCTTTTGATGAAGTGACCAAGGACCTTAATACTACTCGAAAGGGCTTCATTGCACAAGCCAAGTGTTTATGCTGCACAAATCATCACTGTGGCGTGCTCGCAATGCTAAGGTTCGCAATCAGAATCATGGAAAACCTTCCATCATTGCAGCGACAGGTACTGAGGCCTTAACCAAGACTCATTTCTACCCATTTCGGGGGCACTGGGACGCTAGCCAATCCTCTGGGTTGGTCTTTTCTTCTTTCTGTCACCCCTCCTGGGTGGTTAAAAATGATTGTTGACTGGGCCTTGCTTCCATCAAGGATCGTGGGTACAGGGGCCATCATTCAGGATGAGCTTGGTAAATTTATTATTGCGTTCCGACAAAATTTCCAACATTGGGACAACACTCAATTTGAAATTATGGCGGTTCATTCTCTCCAACAACGTTGCCAACCTTGGATGTTCGAGCCAAGGGGTATTATAATCGAGGGGGACAACAAAAATGTTATGCATTTTCTTCTTTCCTCTATGACACAAGAGATGTGGCACCGTCAACCACTTATTGCCTCGAAGTTGGCTTGTCTTTTGAGCTTTAAGCAAGTTCTATTTTCTTATATGCTTCGCTTATGTAACATGGCCGCTCATTCTTGTGCTAAGCATGCCCTTAGCAATTCTTTCTTTTTGATGCATATAGATGATGATAAAGAACTCTATACTATACTTTTGGATGACATGACACACTTTTGTATATCATAGGTGCATAATGACGTTAGTTCTTGTACTTTTTTGATTTAGTAATGCACACATATCTTCATGGAACAATATCTCTCAAGCAATCTCTACCAAAAAGGTGGAAGTGCATCACAAGGGAAAGCCCAAAGGGGGATAAGTAATAGAAATATGAGTAATCATAGGACATTTGTTACTAGAATTAACCCAAACTACAATAGGGAAAGCAAGTATTGCTATTCAAAAGCAAATAAAGTTACAAACAAAGACACTTGGAACTAGGAGATAACAAAGACGCTTGGAACTAGGAGATAACAAAGACAGAACACAACTCAACTAGGGCTTAGATTGAAGTGGTGTTGCGGTTTATGGAGGAAAAGATTGCATGGAAGTGGGGGAATGGCTGGAAGGCAACAAGTAACGATTGCAATTGGCTGTTGGATGGCAGGAAGGTGGGCAACCGTAAGGTATGGTGAGGTGGCTACGACAAAGAAGTGGTGGCAGGGCATCAGAAGGGTTGGGTAGGTTCTTGACAACAAGGAGAGGAGTTGAGGGAATGTGGTAGTATTGCCGGAATGCTGGACAATGATATGTAATCATAGAAAGGGCTTGCGGGGTGGCGACAGTGATGCCAAATGACGGGACAGGACTAGAACAACAAAATGAAATAGTGGTGGGCTGCGACAGTGAAGTTGGAGGTCTGTGACAGTGAAAGCAACGAAGCAAATGGTTGGGACAACGAGGGGCACCAAGAGAGAAGGGCGGTGAACTGAACATCAAAGGGGATGGTTGTTTGGGGACTGCGATAGTGAGGGCGATGGATGGAAAGTTTGCAAAGGAGTTGGGTAAATATAAAAATTCTCTTGGGTCGAGTTACTGTTGGAGAACCACTTGAACCATTGGAGATGGCCGCCACCTAGGTCGAGTTGAACCAGAACACCTCGCATTCGTATACAATCGTTGCTGGGGAACATTGATAGTCGATGACTCCTGAACAGAAACGTACGCAAAAAACTAAATTTCGAGCTCTAATACAACACATATATAGGAAATGATTAAAAAATAATGAAAGATAATATAAAAAAAAGAATAAAAACGGAAAATGAGACTGTTTCAGTGAATTGCCGGCTATCTCCTGTGTTTTTGAATCCTGCGATACAGTAGCAGCTACAATATCACGAGAAAATAGTACGGGAAAGCTCCCGTGTCAACATGCCTCATAATGTGGTTGTAGATGAGGAGCAGTCGGTTGTCTAGATGGAGTGGATGCCGATAAGAGATCTAAAATGAGATAACATGACTCCATAAAGTAGCGATGGAGCAAAAATTGATAAGAGGCAAGCAAAATGAAATATCAAGAATGTTTTTTGAGGCATCAAGTTTGAAAAAAAGAATCAAGCCCTGTAGTAAAGATGCAAGCACCATATTAGCTCTCAAACACATGCTGTGATAAAACTAAAACAACCCTACAGGACGAAATAGTGAATGACAAGTGTTGCAGAGTTTCACATATGACAAATGACGAATGCAAACAGGGCATATGATTGGAGCATGCTAAATGTGTAGATTGCGAATGTAGAGAGGGAGGAAGTATGCTTGTGTTGTTAGCTTGTCATTTGCCAGGAATGCAAGTGCATGCCAAGAGTAGGAAGGGCTCACACTATTGCAGTGAGTGCGTTGATCATTGAGTTCATGCACGTAGGGGCTAAGTGCAAGGAGATAATGCAACCGACATGATGAGCATGCCAAGTAAGCGAGTGCAGAGCACAAGGAGAGCAAGATATATCTAGAGCATAAAGAGGACATGTAGTTATTTAGTTCTTCAATGTGAAATTGGAAAATACGTAGGCTAGAGCTAGTTAAATTGGTAGTGGTTTCTGTATTTGGATTTATTTATTTGATTTTTTGTTCTAAAAGGTGCCCGCATCGATGCCTATTGTTTATGCGAGAACAAGTCACTAGAGATGCTTAAAAACTCTTTCTTTCATCACTCATAAGAAGTGCATGAAATGACTTTCAAATAAATTAAAAGAAAAACCATTTTCTTTAAACCTGACATCATGCATCTTGAAACGTGACCATATGTCAGTACTCATGTTCATGCATCTTTGAGGACAATCATATTTTTTATATTATTTATTTACCGAGAAGAATCCTAGAATTTTAAGGACAAATTTCACTTTGCATAGTTTTTATTGACTCTCACATCCGTCTTTGCATATCCAAATAGGTATCAAACTCCACAAATATTTTTTTTCTTTTTTCTTGTGACTGTAGTTTGGATTTACTTGTAACCAAATGAGGGAAAATACACTTGCCCTACATTGCTGTATATCATTATTATGATATTTATGCAGAGGAGTCGTTTACTACCTTTAATTAATTGATTTTTTTATTTCCTTTATTTTGGAGGATAGATATCAACTTTCTATTATGCTAGATTAGTGAGCCAAATTAATGAGGCATTTTTATGATTTACATAGTTTTTTTTGTTCATGTGGTCTTTTAATGTTTTTGAAAATAGACTTTGAGAACTCCAAATTCATTCTTGTGGTGTTTTAATGTTTTGGAAAATAGACTTGAGAACACCTGCACAGGGGTGCCATGACCAGCGCGGGCACGCCCAGCTCGCGTGGGCCCGGCTAGTGCTACGCCACACATGATCTTTCCAAGTGACTTGTTTTTTCGCCTGGGCTGAACCGATCCAAATTTTCTCCCTTCCGAGAAATTGGCCGATCCTCTTGGGCCACTTCTCGTTATCCTATTATTATATATTTGTATTTTTGATGCTATAGGTTTAGGTTTTAGCATGAGTTTGCATAGGATAACCGTCGACATCCGTTTCTCTTCTCGAGGGCTGTATCAGAGCGATTGGGTAGTGCTTCGGTTGTATCTCTCTTTCGAGGTAGTGATTAGTCTATTCTCTTCCACATTCTCCCCACGCCGCTCCCAGTTGTTGTACCTTGTTGCACTGTTCGCATCAACATTTTGATTGTTTATTTTTGCAGTCCCAGCCGCCACCATCGCCTTCTCGTACCTCCTCTTCGTTGTCGTCACAGTTCCAGCCCTCCACTGTCACTGTCACCACTGTTCACTCCCACGCTTCACTGTTTAGGCCGCCATCTAGCCATCCGTAAAGCTGTTGTGATATGGAAAACAACGCACCTGCTATTTTTTTTTTCATGTCCCCCGGCCGTTCTAGCCTTTCCCACCGCACGTAGCTACTACACTTGCACTCCATTTACTATTCTCGTTGTTCTAACCCTCTGGTTCGCTGCCGGTGTGATTCCAGCCCCTCTTTTTTGCTATTCCAACTACTTACAACCCATTTCAATCATCTATCTCTGCTCCCCAACCACTTGCCGACCTCCGCCACCAATGGATCAAGCATTGTTGTGAGTTTGTTTTGTTTGTTCTAATTTGTCTTTCAAGTGTGTTTCCAATAATAAAATTTTTGGTGGAGATAGGGTTTGAGTATGATAGATGCTAGAAGCCCTAATATAGGAATATGATTAGGCTAACTCTGATACCGAGTGATACTGGAGTTGACCCAAACTCACTTGAAAAAGATTACAATTAAACACACTTGAATCCTAGATTATCATATGTTTGATTGTAATCACATATTTGTTTCCAATAATAATATTGGATTCCAGTTAAACATAAGAGAGAGATTCTTGTTGAGTTGACAATAACTGTTCTAGAAGCTAGTGAGTCTAAGGTAACAAACGTTCATTTAGAATATGAGATTGTGGTGCTTCGAGGTGCCATTTTGCAAGTATTAAAATGGGCATCGACAAGACAGATCTTGGATGTTGAAAATGGTCATGAGTTTGAGGAGTCAATTTTAGACACAGGACAACCCTAAATAACAAAAAAAATCGATATTTAGATATCTAACTTTCCTTCTGAGTTGGCCCTATTGATGGAGGTTTAATTTGTTAAAGATGAGAGAATTTTGAGTTACTTATGAAAGATTATATGGAGTTATTCGGATATTAGATTTTGTTTAGCAGTATACCCACCAACAGATGTCCATACATGACAGATGAACCACAACTTTGAAAATTGTCTTAGGAGCTTGATGAGAAAATGTTTTTTTCAATGGGATTTAGGTCTTGTCAGTAATGAAGATGTTTCTTCTGAGTGGTTGCTAATGAAAGTGGCACAACCTGCCATTGATTTTATCCTAGAGTTGATTTCTTCTCACATACTTTTTATGAGCTAACTTCCTGAAGAGAATGCATATGGTTCATCACTTTTGTAGAGAATTTCAATTTTAGAAGCTCAATTGAATTAATTGCTTGTTTAATCAAATGATTTGATGGTCTTGCTTAAGATTAATAGTAGGCCTTAGCTTAAGCAACTTGATTTTTTAGAGGTGGTAGGATTTAGATGATTATGAAATTTATTTCATCTATTAAAGCTATCATGCAAAAATCAACTATTGCTCGTCAAAATTGCCATCCGACTAACATTCCTTACTCTGGAGCAAGCTGGGCTTGTGTTGCTACTTTTAAATCTAATATTTATGTTATAGTAATAAAGGATAATATATTGATGACTCTATTTGTCCTGTTTAATATTGGAGTATCATCAGAATAACAAAGGGTGTTAGTTTACTCACTTCGATCAACCAAATGAGGGCCATAGTGAGTTGTAACGAAATTGATCTTCTTCCCATTGACTTGCAATAAGCACACGATTTGAGAGATTACTCTAATTAAGTTTGTTTAAGCGGCTGATCACTGAAATCAAGGTATGTTGAAGTTGATTAGTCTAGTTAGCTCTGGACTATAGTTGATTGGCTTATAAATTATATCATATTTTTTTAAATTAGAAAAAAAATGCTTAGTAATAATTTATACTGTATATTTATTTTTGGTTTACTCATTGTTTTATTTCAAACTATTCTTCTATCTTTGATAGACATTACGATTTAAGTTTACTTGGAGTTGTTAGAGTTGTTCCATTCTTCATATGATGAGGATTGCATAGCAAAATGAAAGTTGAAAGTCACAGAATTAAAGGAAGATTTTAAATTTTTTTCCTATTGCGGAATCCACAGAATTAAAGGAAGAAGCTCTTCATCTTTCTTTTGAATCATACTAGGAAATAAAGCTCGTCTCTTTTTCTTTTCATTTTACTCTTTGTGCATTTCTTCACTATAAAGTCAATTCTCAAACTGGTGACCAGGGCTAGGTTTGACGTCCATGGGAGATATAGTGGTTACCTACCTCTCTCTTTGTTGATTTCTTTTCTAGAATTAGGTTCAATCCAAATTGAGCTCATTTCATTCAATGAAATGCTTACCTCTTTGAGAGTATGTTTTTAGATGATAAAGTAGTTTACATGTAGATTATTTAAAAGCAGCTTATTTTTTTTCTTTTTCTTCCTCAATAATTAGTATCTGAAATTTACTTTCTATTTTTCTTTATAAATTATGACAAACGCTATTTTGCTGTTTGTCAACATGACTTGATTTCTTGAATTTAGCAACACCCTTTGGTTTGCAAATACATTTTTCTATTTTTTTTAAAATCAAGAATTAACCTTTTTTTCAGTCATACATTAGAGCGAAGTTAATTTTTTTAAACTAAATGGAAAGTTAATCTTTTTGGTGGCATTCTTGGCTATTAGCCCTTTCTGAATTTATGGCTATGCTTGATCAAGTGATTAAACTCTCTCAAGATTGATACTAAGAGATTAAATAATTGATTTCTATTTATGATTTTGTTTCTTTCATCTAAAGATTAGAATTTAGGTCGAGTCACATGAGAGATTAATGAGACTTTTTTTTGCCTAATCCTTATGGACTAAAGATTCAAATTCCTAGATGTTCAAACATGGCGCTTTAATGCCGTTTATAAAATCCCTATTACCCTCTAATTTGGGCACTTGCTTGCTCACGCGGGTACATTTTTGTGGTAGACCGGTTCTTTAGTAGAAAAATTGACGAGCAATTGCCTTGTGGGCCACATAGGTAATGCGAGAACGGAGTGTAGTTATGTGGATAGGAGACTAACTTTTAACGGGATAAACTTTATTTTACCTATAGATTGTTTATTTGATTTCTTAAATGTTTCAAGCCCTGTTTAACCAATTTTGTGTAATGCACCTGATTATAACATCAATTCGTATAAAAAAAAAAGAATTATAAATAGCAAAAAAAAAAAAATCACTTTTAAAAATTCCAAGAATTATTTAAAGTGCTTTATACTCTCTTAAGACTATTCTAAGGTTTATAAATCCTTTTTTCACATATGTAAATATCCAAATTTTTTTTTTAAAAATAGGTATTTAGTGTGAATGGAGGAATCCAACTGAATCCCATCCTTCATTCACCAAAGATGGAATTGACTCGTAAGATGAAGATTTTAATGGCTCCAACTGATTGCAATTGATTAAACAATATCAGTTAGGCTCTCAGAAAATCTTTAGTTCTTTGGCTAGCACTGAAAATTGCTGATATTAGCAAAGCAAGAAATCTCACGAAAGATTTGTGATGTGGTTGAATCATTACTGTTGTTTATTGCCTTGGTTTGTAAATTGTAGGCCTTCGAGCTGACCTCACTAAAAGTATAGAAGTTGATAAATCTTAAATTTTGAGATAATCTTTTAAATGAGACGGGTGATCCACCATTTACAAATTCTTCCTTTAACTTGTACGTATTTATAATGCCATTTTTTTTATTGGATCGGCGCTTGGTGAAATAAAAAAGAATTAGGGAATCTCGTGGAAATATGCAAAAAATAGAATGATGCTTAATTATTAAAGATTATAATTAAAAGGGTTACCATTGAAGCTTTTGCTACTAATTGCTTCTATTGAAAACAAGCAAAATACAATGCAAGGTCTTCTCATTGTCTTATGATTATGATGATTAATGACGTAGAGCTTGTTGTTATTATCAATTTTGCCGCTTGTTTCTGAAAGACAAGTCAAGTAAATACTTAAGAATTCCTCAATCAATATTAGACATGGGTTTCATAGATTAAAATTAATGGGGTCAATAATTTTGTTAATGTTATTGCTCGTTCCTATTATAATTTAAACATTGGAGGATCTTCAAATTCAATGACAATGTTATAAAATCAAATGATGATTTATGAAAGGATCTACTCTTTTGATGGGGCCTTAATGAAAGATCTTCTTTATTAAGTGGATCATCGGCACTTTTCCATGTCCGCCAATGAAAAAAGATTACAAAATAACACTTCTATTCAAATACAAAGAATAAGTCCTCCAATCCAAAGCTCCCAAGCCAAATGAACCAACTTTGAAGGCTTTTTCTTCTCGATGAAAGGTGCAAGCAATACTGAGAATCATTACTGTATGGATCATCATTATCATTGATTCCCATCAAAGTTTAAGATTAAGTATTAGGCACTATAGTATGAAGACTGCATTAATTTATTGCATAATGTTATGCACATCTAAATACAAACGTGAAATAGATGGCTTGCATCAGCGTTGAGCCTTTGTTAGCAAAAACCCCCATGACAATAAAATCAACATGTCCATATACTGTTAAGGAGGGTCTTAAATGACGTGGAATCCATCTACAACTGCTTATTTTCTATATATCTTTTTTTGAGTTTTTTGTGTCTATTCAATATTATATCAGCTATCATTTTTTTTTGGAATACTTGTGAAATATTTGATTGCTTCATTCCCTCACCGTTGGAGGGGCACAACATCGATCTTCCTTATGTTCTTGTTAATGTTGGTGTTGCTGGAGCAATGATCCAATTTTTCTTCTTCAATCAATTTGGCTTTCTTGATTGCTACAATAGGTGTAGCTACTCACAACCAATTCGTGCCTTGCTAATTTCTCAGTTAAGAAGGTGCATTGCACCTTTGCCCGTTGTTATTTTTCCTTATACTCGGTCGCTCCTCAAACCTTGAAGTTGTTGGCATCATTTTCTAACTAAAAGAACTCTGAAACATTGCACTCGGTAAAACAAATTAACTTGATTATGGACTTAATAATTCTTTTTTACGCAAAGCTAATTCACCAATCTTCGAAGCAAAATAAGAGAGTTGTTAAGGAGAAAATTCTTACGTATTTGTTGCCAAATGATTGTTATGGATCCTCATAAATTGAAACCCAAGGCTTAACCATCTAACATATTAAGTAATGAAGTTAAAGCTTCAGAAATCGAATTGATTATGATTGATCATTTCAACGAACAACTATTGTAAAGACTTGGGCACAAATATGAAAGGTTACACCTATGATGCACTGACATTTCACTGTAAACAACCATGTAATGCCCAACACACATCCGCCACGGGCACACGTGCGACATGTTTGACACATGTCGGGTGTGCCTGTCATGTGTATAATTTAAAAAAGTAACAAAAGAAGGTTAAAAAACACATGTTCGAACATGCGATCCTTAAGAAAATCAAATTTAATTAATAGTATCAAAATGTATAATAAAATGTTAGATTTTGATGATTTATATTGTACCAAATAATTTAAGTTTGTTTTTTGTATGCAATATTCTAAAAAAATTAATGATGATCATATTTCTGTAGTTTTTGTTAAGTTTTGATTACTTATTTTTATTGTTTTTAATATTTTTCATTTTTTGCCTATTATCTTGATTTATGAATAATATGATAATCATTTATATTTTTTTCTCTTAAATATCATTATTTTTTCATCTTCATAATATTAAGATATATTTTTATATATTTTATGCTTTTTAATTTATGTGATTAGTGGATATTCTTTTAACAATAACAGTAATAATAATAATGGTGTGTTGATGTTATATCCGTGTTCTATATTTTTAAAATTGGAGTTTCTCGTGTTTCCATGTCCGTATCGGCGCATCCTAGGCTGCACTAATATCCTTCCCATGATACTAATTTTAACGCGGGCAAGAAGTGCAGTAATTGTGAACTTATTCCCTGCTACCAAGTGATGAAGAGATCAAAAGAAGAGGACTAGGATGTTATCAATATTTTTGGCATAGTTTTCATGCAACATACTTAATGAGATATGATACGTGGTTGCACGGACAAACCTGAATAATCTTCTGTCTACCAGTGGTTTTGCTCAGATAACTAATGGTGTTCATGCCAACTCATCTCTATGAATTTTTTGAAATTCAGACGACCTTTGGGGTCAAAAGAAATGCAAGTTTGAGGCTGGTATGATCAAACTTTCGGGATGATCTAGCCACCTCTAAAGATGTACCAAGGCACAATTCACAACACTCATCGATTAAAAGATAGACAATGATGGCTTAGAATAGAGACAAAATTGATTGGCAAGGTTCACCCATATTTATGAATTGTGATCATCTGCAATACTCTAGGGGCATTCAATTTCAATATTCAACACCTTATATTGGAATAGCAATTTGTGGCAGCACTCTTCAAAAAGATCCGCGTTAATATTGGAAATGCAGATCCTTCGCTTTTTTGCCATTTTGCCAATACTGACCATGTTTGATTTTAAATGGTATGCCAAACAACTCGATCAAGTCATTTATCGAGTTGGAGGATATCTGTTCAGATAACTAATGGTGTTCATGCCAACTGAGTTCTTTGAATTTTTTAAATTCAGATGGCCTTTGGGGTCAAAAGAAATGCAAGTTTGTGGTCGATTAAACCTAAATTTCAAGTTGATCTAGCCACCTTTAAAGAGCAAGTCACAATTCATAACACCCATCAATTAAAAAATTGCCAATTATAGCTTAAAATAGGCAAAAAATTGATTGTCAATGGTTGTCCATATTTATGAATTATGATCATCCACAATGCTCAAGGGGTATTCAATTTCAAACTTCAAAACATTTGTGCGAATAGTAATCCAGGGTGGCATTTGATAGAGCTCAAAAAGACCTGCATTAATATTGGAAATGGAAATGCTTTACTCTTTTGCCAATTTGCCAATAGTCTCACCATGTTTGATTTTAAATGGTATGTCCAATGACTCGATCAAGACATTATTGAGTGAAGAGGATAATTGCTATTTATTTCACCAATGCAATTGAAAATATTACCTTCACTAGTATCATATCAAAAAACATATGACTAGTTGGTGAAAAAATACATCAACCTCTGGAGATGTATGAACATTTGTGATCAACCAACAAGTATGGGAGGAGTATGTTGCTTAATTGCAGATGGGCAAAATCAATGTTCATGTGGTCCCATACTTCCTAACATTTCAGGAGGTACTTGACATAGTGGCCAAGTTTAAAAATTTGAGGCTGTCAAAGGCTACAAATGACGTGGAGTAAATTGCACGCTAACTTCACTTACTATGTTGGCAAAATGAAGCAGGAGGCGGTTAATCACACAATTGAATTTATCTTTACCTTATTACCCCAGTCAGCCTGGCCATAATGCTGCTACTTTTTTGAAATGAAATTTCAATCAATACAGTTTTTGTTTTCATTGTCAAAAGGTTTAGGTGTCAATGTTTGATTAATTTTTTCACGGCATTTATGTTAATGCCACACAATTCCTAGATATTTACATGACATCTAAAGTTTCATTATTACATGCATAGTACTAAAATCTTTAACAGCACATATAAAATATCACTACTACTTACTTCTTAGATGTGAATATGCCTTTTCATGCATAAGTTTATGACACCAAAGTGTTGTAATTGTAAATATGAAATTTTAGGTGTTAGATATGCAGATACATAAGAACTGTGTGTTATTTGGTAATTTTCCCATTTTTTTATTGCTCTATGTTATTCTTGGTCCTTGTCTGTCTAGTTTTGTTTTAAT
>JXCR01144662.1:99069-121068 GCA_002079205.1 Phalaenopsis hybrid cultivar | reverse complement strand
TGGCCTGAAAGCATAAATAACGGGCCCATGTAAACTGGCATTCTGATTCTATGCGTTACAAGACCTTGGCAGCATAAAACCATGAGATAATCAATAAGTATCAAAACAATAAATTAGCCTGAAGCATAAATTTGCCAAAAATGAGAATAAGTTAATTTAATGTATCAACAATTTTCAATATAATACCAGTAAGACTATGAGGGATAATAAAAATGTAAATCTTAAGTATTTTCATCAAGTCAAAAAATTTTTTATAAGACCTTTCGCCGAACAAGATAAAATTATACAATAACCTTAAAAAATGTAAGACTGGCCAAGACAAACCCATTCTTACTCTTGCCCTTAGCTGGGATACATTCGTCAACCAAAATCCCACACCCAAATTGCGCAATTCTAGCCAAGAAGGTTCAGTAGACAACATCGAATTTAATAGATTTTCCTGGCAGTCAGACTGGCACGCACATGCAATCATCCATGATGCAATAGCAAATTCTTCCATGGAAGCCACTCTTCCAACCTTCCGAATAAAGTGAAAATGCTGAAATCTCACTCCAACCCAAAACCTTTGAATTGCAAAGTAATCTGATTAATACATTAATTAATAAATACATAACAGCACCAAATTCACGATTTCAAGTTAGTATTTTTATAATGACCAGAAGAAAAGGGAAAACATGGATCTCTTCTGCAGTAGAAAGAATGAAACATAGACAATATCACGTCATCCAATTATGTAAAGAAAAGTTGGACCTTTCAATTTGATAATGTTTCTTTGAGTGCAAATCCTAAATGGTAGGCATATTAGACATTAGGATAAGCCATCAAAAGGTTACCAAACAAAAGAGAAAAACATTTAAACCTGATATACCAATAACAAACACATAATTAGAAACCCAGTTTAAGACCTAGTAAATATGACAAAAATAGCAAGGCAAACCGTTTTCCAAAACAAGTAACAAATTACTCAAGAATTTTTAACCGAAGAAACTATTAAAACTCAGATACTGAATCCATCAATGCAAAACCCAAGTAATAATACACCTCGGCAGAAACCTAAACACACTATGGATATACATCAAGTACAAAACTTACCTCCAGATTTAACTTCAAGAGTTTTGGCATGTAAAATAAAGCATAAAAAATAAGATCATTAGATGAGTACATAAATTACTAAGAATTATGAGAGAGAAGGGATGGACCAAAGGTTATGCAGATAGAAGTAGTTCAAAATGATTTGTGAAGAATAAAGTTAAGAACTCAGACAGTAGAACATAATTGTGAATGATAAATGAGGATGCATAAAGCTAAAGCTAAGATGTTGGAACAAGGGTAATGATGATGACAAAATTTACCTCTAGGATGATAAGAAGCCCAAACAATGCCTATGTTGGACTAACAAAGTCAAACTTAATTATCAGTTAAGTGAGACAAACTGGCCTAGTCAACCACTATTTTGACATTTTGAGCATTAAGAAGGTGCTTCAACGAAAGAATTGAGCTTGAAAACCATTTAAAATAAATTGAGGTCTTAATAATGCATTAGCTCCAACCAAGGTAGGGTTTAAGGAAGGGTTGAAATATGCAACCTAACCCTACATTCACTCAGATTATTATGTGACTATAAGTGGTAAAGTTTTTAATAAAGTCAATAAACTTAATATATTATATCAACCTCTCCTAATATACTGCACTGGTGGAAGTGCACGAAGAGAGGCATGCAAAAGAAACATATAATCAGTATAGTGTATTCTCTTGATAAAATTTAACCCTAAAAAATGTGTCAGAAAGATCAAGAATTTCATATTAAACAAGTATCATAGCAAGTATTAATTAAAAGGAAACAAGTTGCACGACCCCAGCAAGGTCGTGACACAAGCTCCCTAGCCTAAGGCTGCAAATTGTTCTGGTAAAATTCATTCTTAGCCATTAAATTTTGAATGAATTTAATCTATTCAAAAAAAAAAAAAAGGAAATTAACCTTAAATCAAATTTCACCCTAAACCCGACCTTAAACAAAATCCTACAATAGTGAGCAAGGTTGGATTTAATTTTAGCATTCTTAATTGAAAATTTCTGGCATTGACCTCGCCACTAGCAAAGCCAAAACATTAAATGTGAAGTACCACAACTAAAGCTCATTCATGAACCAGAACAATGCATTTATCATCGTGGCAAGGAATGCATGCCTGTGTCAATTCATTCTTTGCTTCCAGAGTACCTAGGGAATGTCAAGATTGTAAAAATATTCATTGTTCCTAGCATTATTTAAGAGAGCCTTTACCATCAATTGATATGATGCCCAATCAATGTATTATGTCATAGAGATTTATTCAAATTCCAAATTAGGTGCTTTATAATACAATTATGTATGACATAACTATTTGCTCATTTTAAGTGATACAAGAACTATTCTACAACATCACCATCATTAGCAAACCTAAATTTTAAAGATCCCTTACATTTATAAATACCCCATCATGAGAGTCATTTAATGGTTACAGAATATGGATGAGGAGAAAAATTCCCAAGCTTTCATATTGCATTCTCCACTACAGAACCAAACCACAATGCTTCGAGTATTCTCCCTTTCACTTACAAAAGCAATCAAGTCATTATTAAATATTGGAAACTTTGTTTACATGATTACTAAAAGCTTCCATCAAGTTCTCAATAATAAACCGCTGAGGCCAAAGATACTCTTCTCGTTTTCCCATCTAAAATAGCTACTGCATTTGTATTTTTCTCTTGGACATAATATTGTAATCTTATCAGTTCACTCGAATCTCTTCCTTTCAACACTCTAGAGCAAATCCTATAAACAGTCAAGATTATTGTTGTTATCCTACATAGGTGCAAGATGGAATATTTTACTAGCTTTCTCTCAAAGTGTGCAAACCACTATAAATCTATCTACTTTTCTCAATGCTTCTCTTTTATTCTATATTTCCTCATAGAGCAACAAAAACACGATACTTTCTCGTATCTCTCAATTTGAAATGCTAAATGTCACTTTTTCCATGGTTAGCAAAGAAAAGTAACGTTCCACCATTCAAATTTCTTAGTGCCATCTGTGGAAAAATCTGTTTTTATTAGAGTGAAAAGAATCTATGGTAAATCAACATCCACCAAATGATGCTGCTCCAAATCAGTTTCATTCTCAACCTAAATTCTACCCCACCGGTTCCTCTATAAGTAATGCCTTTATTAACCAACGCTAATTTGATTACCAAATGAAGAGCCTTTGCAGTAAATACCCAGCCTGCTGAAGTCATGCAAGTCTCCTTTGCCAAATAAGCTTCTCACTTTACCAGTAACAGCATGGGGGTTCAAATCAAGGATGTTCCCTTAGCATTTAACCTCAAGCTACCATTCATTCACACAAAATTCCCTTCTCCACAAAATACTGGAGGAAGTTGAAACATTGAAGTTTAAAGTTCATTAGCTCGAGACCTGTAAGAGCATTTGTTGATTCCTCTGACCAGCTGGATATTTTCAATAACATAATTTCTTTGTATATGTTTTTAATCCCATGAAGTGTCTCCTATGCACCACCAACTCAGATGCAACCCAAAGATGATTCAAGTTCCTTCCTCTTGATAGCATTCTTCATTGAAGAGTTTTCTTATACCTTTCTCAAATTTGTCTTGAAGTTTTATACATCCTTTTCCCTAGATTTTATGGCTCTAAGAATATTTTATCCCTTTAAGAACTAAAGTGGTTCCATGTTTTGACTACAAATCAAATCATAAACAATCAGAACTACAACCATTATATTTGAAGAATTTTTTAGATCATTTGATTGATACCTTTTGCATGGTTGCAAGGATGGCAATTCTAGGTTAGCCCTGCAGCATCCTAAGAAGTTTTGATCAAAAACTTCGCAAAATCTATCTTCTACTAGTAACCAAATGTAAATTCAATATAAATCTTCTTTATACGGATAATAACATCCATATATACTAGGACCCTAGGCACAACTATCCTAGAGAGTTTAGCAAAATATCAAAATCCTCATGAAGTGATTATCCAAAAATAGAACAAGAGAAAATAGAGTAGATTAGTTCACGTAGAGAAAATAAATCTGTGAAAGCACAACTCAAACAAGAGTAGCAGATAATTCCACAAAATAATCAAAATGTGGACATCACGTAACATCCACGATAAAAAAATCATTCACATAATAGAGCATGACGAAACACCCAAAAGCTTTACTAGATTTAAAATTAAAGTAATGTTAGACATTCTCAACTATTGTTGCTGACAAAAGAAGGCCACCCCTCTTCTCCTTCTATGATAGTGTGGTTTAGGTATTCAAATTAAAACTTAAAATTGTTGTGAACAATCTCTATGATAGAAATACAATTCACATTGAAGGTTAATATCCCATGTTTGAGTTCAAGCTTGAATTATGTTGAGTAAGTATGAGTGGCATTCGAGCTTAGCAAATAGGTTATCAAGCTAAGCACATTCCTATGCTAGTATCAGCTCATTTATCCCCTGTTTTTTGGGAAAGCAATATTGTACATAAGATGTCTATAGAAATTCTCATTTATAATATAAGATCAGGTTTACTATCTTCCTGTAATATCCTAGAAAAAAAAATCCAACCAACTGTCAGTCATTAATAAGTTAAGAAGGCAATCATGAAAAGGAAAAAACGAGAGAGCATGCGCGTCTTAACTCCCATAAATCATAATCGATAGCGAGAGAGGAAGAGTAGGCAAAGGAGTGAGGGCAAGGAATTGAAGGGGCAAATAAGGTGGACAAAGTAGAACGGTGAACCAATGCACCTCAATTTCCAAAGAACGAAGGAGCATAAGAGACGGAGTGGATGATTTCACCTAATGCAAAGCACAGAGTGCTTGAGAGAAAGATGGTATGCGAGTCCAGTGAGTAAGTGCATGTCGGACGAGCTCAAGCAAGATCAAGTTTCTTAGTGAAGTCAAACAATGATGAACAATTAAGTGAGTGAAGCTATTTGCGTGAGTTTCTGTGATCGAGCAACGATATAACTCGATCAATTAATCACGTAAAGGAAGAAGGCCCGAAGCAATATAGGAGTCAATCATAAATTTGTTGCAGCACTGAGCTAACGATTCTGGCGAAACCAACTTGATCAAGTAGAGCCAATAAAGCCCAACTTCAGAAGATTTTTTAAAAACTCGAAAGTTAAATAAACCAAATTTAAACACAGTCCAAATTGTTTATGTATGTTCACGAACAAATTCGTTTATAGTTTAATAAGTAACAAGTTAAATGCCCTAAAGTAAATCCATGATAAATTATGTCATATATGATATATCTTTTAAAAAAATATGATTAATTAGAACTTATTTAATTATAAGTTTAATAAATAATTTATAAATTATTATCACGATATAATATAATTCAATACAATCGCTTCTTATTTCTTTATTTCTTAACAGTAGCTTATTATTATTTTATTTAATTTGTATAAATAAGTTGGATACTAATTCAAAATTAATTTAATTACTTATATGTTTGGATTTGTAGAATTATTTGTTAATAAATTTTATGAAAATCAAGTACTCATTTAACTCGTTCAAAAACTCATTCAACTAATATAAACAAATCAAGTATAAGTCAAATACAATTATTAAAAATTTTAATAAAATGAAGATATATGTGAAAGCTCTGCTCGAGCTCAAGTCATATATAAACAACTCATAATATAGCAAAGTCAAGTCCAATGCAGGACAAACACAACTCGATTAGAGCCGTATTTACATTCAATAACAATTTATTTTATGTTATAACTAATATTTTATTTTTTTGAGAAAGAAACATACATGTCAACATTATTATATGGATGGCTACAAAATAGTTTCTCTAAGTAAGATAGTATATGATTATAGCATAACTTCTAAATTTCAGTCATTAGCAGATAAACATATAATATCTCATAAAAAATAATACATATTACGAACATGTAATGAAAAGATGTATATAAGAAAGTTCGCAGGTGATGTCGAACGAAGAAGTTCATCCTTTATGATACTAAATAAGAACACCAATGTACACATGTTTATGAGATTTCTTCCACCTCAAACAATAGCTGAAAATAAACTTGTAATGCCCAAAAGTTTAGGCTCTGTTTGAGATCACTTTCTATTTTCTGTAATTTGTTTTTGAAAACAAAAAACAATAAACAAACTCAAATATAATGTTTGTTTATTCATTTTTTTATTTTTTTTAATTTTATTTCAGAACACATAAAAAACTTGTTTTAAAAACATCAAAAACAAAGAAATTGTATTTTTGGTGTTTTAAAAACACGTTTTTCGGATGATTTTTTGTGCGAGGCTCTGCTACCCGCCGCCAGCCGCCACAGCTGGCCCACGCTCGCCTGCCTTCATCTTGTCGGTTTTCGCCCGGCGCAGCCTCTGCCCCTCGTCGCTGCCCGCCAAACAGCTGAAGGCATCGTCTGGCGCCAGTTGCCGTCGGTCGATGCCTGCCCCAGCCAGCTTCAGCAGCCACTCGGCGCACACCGCCGCTTGCTGCCTACCCGCCCACAGATAATGTTTCTTGTTCGTTAGAGCAAGGAAGACGTCATATACGTCATTGGAGGTAAAGCTTAATGCTGGAGTGTACGTAGACCCAACCATTTCATAAGTAGTAGTTTTTTTCTTAAAAAAAATAGAAATTACCCAACCAAATGTATTTTATTATTTTTTTTAATTTTAAAAACATATAAATCATAACAGTATCAAATACATTTTCTAAAAATAGAAAATAAAAATAAGACAGACTAAAAATGAAAACAAAATAGAATACAAAGTGATCCCAAAAATGCATTAAGAAATCAAGTATGACAATTGTTAACGGATTAGAAAATAAAACATTGGAGTTATAAGTATAATTAAATTAATTAAACTTCTATTATCCATAATCCTATTAATCTCGCAGCTCCACTGTTCACAACCAACATCCATACCTTTTATTCAATTCGTTCGGTCTAATAGGGCTACAAGCTTCGATTTCCTTCCCCTCTCCTGAATCCCTTCTCTCTCTCTCATTTTCCACTCTCCATTAAGGCATCGACTTGACAACAGCTCGATAGAGGAGCTATGACCCTTGCTATAGTGCAAGGGGTGCAAGCAACAAATCGGAGGCCACAGTTCACGGCAAGGGCATCGGGGACGAAATTAAAAGGAATGAATCCCTCTTTCACATTATTTGAGACTTAAATCTCCCTCCTCACCTTTCTGTACTGAAGTTTGCCTCATTTTTAAAGCATTTTTCATTTCTGACAGTCTTTAGTGACGTCGATCCTGTGTCAAAAGCATCAAAAATGGTTTGCAAGCTTTCATAAGGGTTTTAGCGCGAAATCAGCAGAGGAAGAGTGAAGAATAGGGTGCTAGGAAGAGTTGGGGAGAGAAATAGACGATTTTGGAAAGACAAATTTATGCTGAGAAACTCATTTGAGGTATGTTTTGGGGAAATAAGTTATGTTTTGAGTTAATGCAGGTTATGAGCCCAAATTTTATGAAAACCCGTGATGCTTAAGAATTTTCAGACTATCTATATGAGGCAACGAGCTCAACACGAGCGTATGGGAACTCGTCTTAGGGTTGCTCCTCCAAGTCAGGTGAAAAATCTTGTGTTAATTTAAAAAAAAAATCTTCTATAGTTTTTCATATGATTTCTCATTTGACACGGATGCATTTAGAAATTCCTGCATATTATAGATGAGTACATGCTCGGAAATGTATGATTACAAGTTGACTTCTTTAACTATATATGTGATGTTATGATATGTTATGATACATTACAGGTATTCATATGATTCATACATGTATATGAAATGTTTCTTAATCTATGTTACAGGTATTATGTTTTAAGAAATATCACGAGAAATGTTACGGGCATACTATTACATGAGTGTTTATAACTACAATGCAGAATTTCCAAATCCTAATATTTATACAGAGACGAACTCTGAGAACTGTGGGTATGCGTGGGCTATTGGTAATTTTTATGATGGGAGAAGCCAAACCTTTATCGATAATTTATATAGCCTTTAGGGCAGAATGACAACTATTGTTATAAAAGGACGTGAAAATAGTTTAGTCATATACATTAAACAAGTGATATGACTATGAAATGAAATTGTTATAATTATATATGATAAATAACTTATAAACATACTTATGAATATGTTTTTTATTATATTTATGATTTCATGTTTACAACCTATATGTTACACTACGGTTTTTATTTGTATGCTACATGCTCTATTTTCATGTTTCCATTGTGCTAGCATGTTATGACTAGTGTATAGAGATGTACAATTTCATACGGGCATTCACGTTGTTTATTTTCTATATATAAAATTTTATGTAAACTCTGATTATTTTTTTTCTTTTTAAAAAAAGCCCAAGGGCTAATATATTAAAGAAGAAAATGTACAGACAGGTTGTATGAGAGGACATAAAAGAAAGCCCAACTCACACAATACAACACAACAACCCAATAAAGCAAAGACACATAATAATAAAAAACCACCAACAGGAGTAAAAGTGTTAGGGACGCCCCACTTTAGTCCTCCCTCTACCCTAGTTCTCGGAAGGGAGCCGGCTAACAAATTGGTAAGGTGCGTACCATTACCCGAAGTAACCAAAGTATCATCCATCAGATTTATGAGTTCAAGTAGGTTTCCATCATTCTTCTTCTTCCTAGATGTGTAGACCTGTCATTCCTTATCAGATGATTGACTCATCTGATCAATGAATTGGTCCAAAAGTGGTCAGACAGGTATAGGTCGTTGCACATCATGATCCCCATGAGTTTGAGTAATATTGACATCTTTCTGGACCTTATGAGGTAGTGAAGCAGTAGAAGTATTTTCATTTGTAATATCAGTGATAGGTTCTAAGGCAGGCGGAGTCTGAAGAATCTCCCTCGCCTGCACGATAGGAGGTTTCAAAGACGGGGGAGCTACAGCATTGTGTGGAGACTGAATGGTTGCATATTGTCCGCGGGGATAATGACGTCTTCAGGTGTATCATTTTGATGATCAATAGTGTCAATAACTTGGAGCTGATCAGGAGGAGATGGAATCACTGCCTATAGCGGAGCACTTTACTTTTTTGGTCTGAGGTGGGGTTGTAGATGATGGCATTGAGAACTGGAGTGGAAGAACATACGACAATTCAAACAATATGAAGGAAAAAGGCTCAATCTCTACCTTCTGTCAAAATTTTATGGTGTTGTGTGTTTAACCAAATTTCCTCAGAAGCAGAAGAAGTAATGTTTCTTTCAACAAATACTCTGGCTTCAGATGGACGGGAAAAATTAAAAGTAGGAATATCCATCTTGAGTGGCTTACCATAAGCTGAGGCAATAGAGTACAATAATTTTTGAGAAAAATAATCAAATTTTCATACCAGGGAGGTGAATCCAAAGCGGAATGATTGGCACTGTCGTTTGTGGGTCAAAATCCACAGACCATTGATTATTTCTTTGAGCACATTATTGCTCATTCTTTATTATTACCTTTCAGGTATGGGCAACGAGCACCGAGACGAGTAGTCAGGTGTGTCTTCATACAGCTTTTGCATGATATTTTTAGAGAGAAATTTTAGATACATACTTTTATTATATTGGATACATCCATATCTTCTGTTAATAATCTTTTTTCTACGGAATAATTACATCTTTATGGATACATCCAATCTTTTTTTATTCTTCCATTACTGTAACAGATCCTCTTCTTTATTGGCATTGAAGATGAAATCATTACGTAAAGGCCTGTTCAAAAAATATTATACTCTACACCTTGAAACTTTTTCTCCCAAGTAGTGAAATCTGTTAGAGGAACATCCAGCTCCAAAATTAATATTTAAATAAAATGGTAGAGAGCAATTCAATTGAACAGATAAACTTTATGAATCCAACATGCCCGTAAAGCAAGCATCCATGTAAAGGCCTGCTCGTCGGCTGGCACCATCTAAGGAATAGCGTAAGCAGAAATTTCAAGCCTCACAGGAAAGTATCGCAAGTTACAAACCATTCCAAGCGAAGAAAAAGTTATGAATCTTACAGACGAGCGAAAGGTTGATAGTCGTACGAGAGGAGGCAGACGAAGGCGATGGGGTTGAGAGATCTGTGCAAGAGGAGGAGGCAGACGAAGGCGAACGAGAGTTAGGGCAGAGGGATCGAGGGCGAGATTTGTCTTTCAGTCAAATAAAGCGTGGGTCGCATTTAATGTAAACTTGAGAACGACGTTTTTAAAAACGCCCGATATACATGATTTCCAACTGCCGGTAGCATTTTCAAAACGCCACTAAGCTCCTCCAAATGCACCCTTAGCAATTCTATATAAATTGTATGTTTTTGGCGATATAATTTCAATGCTCCCGAGAATGTATATGAATGAGTTATAAAATTCAATGTATCATGTATGTTACCATGATCTAGTTAGACGAATTCATCACTCACTAGGTATTGATTATACAAGTCAGGATGAGCACTGGTCAAAGTTAGTCTGACCAAATAACCATCATTTGTTGCACCTCGATTGACTTACCAGGGGGTTAGTTCGAGTGTAACAGAAAGTGGCATCAAAACATGATTATTGGATGAAAGGAATGATAGAAGCGTGTTGGATTTAGAAGAAATAAAAAAGAGACCAAATATGAATTGATTATACAAAGCTATAAGTTGATGAATTTGGGGTGGGTATCTAATACGACTTAAGTTATCATGCATGCACAACATAATATTATATGATAAATTGTATTTAAATAATAAATTGTACCAAGACAAAAAAATATTTCGAAAGAAAACCTAAAAGTACTGAGGATCAATCTCGTAGGTCGGGTGCATAATAAGAAGTATGATCTAGAAATGTTTTGAACAGAAATGAAAATCAAAATAAGATAATTGCAGACACCAAAACAACTGAGTTATAGGGTATATTACAATTGATATAACAAATGGTCAAAAAAATGGTTGTTATCGAAAGATTTTTCACTAATACAGGGTCCAGATCTAAACCTGGGGCAAAAGCGAATTGACACTTGAAGATATTTCAGTCTTTCAAGCCAACTGCATCCAAGGGTGCATTGACCCTACAGTTGTTGAAGATTGGCTCCTGAAGACCGAAAAAATTTTGGATGGTATGATTTGTCCGAAAAACAGAAAAGTAGTGTTTGCTACTGTCATGCTAAAGGGCGAGGCAGAAAGGTGGTAGCAAACGCAGTATAAAGAAAAATTTCAGCAAATACCTTTACCACAAATTCAATGAGATGACTTAATCAGAGCCTTCAAAGATTGATTCATTCTGTCTTAAGCCAAATTAGAGCCGCAAGAAGTATTTTTCAATTTAACTAAGGTGTCCAAGATTGTTATGCAATAGAAGGCATAATTTACTTCTCTTTCTAAAAATGCAACTCACAGTATTAGCACCTAAAAGGAAAATGTCATAGAATTCTATATGGTTAGAGATCAGATGAGGTTGGCTTTAGCACTATTTCAGATCATTAATTTCTCAATGCTAGTCGAAAGGGCCATAACAATCAAAAATGAGTTGAATTTTTCCAATCAGCAATGGCAGTTTTACGCAAGCAAGCTAAAGAATTTCCGCAAGGGAGACTACTTCCAAATCAAGAAAATTAAATCAGAAAGTAAGCAGAAGCAACCCGAATCAGAAAAACCTGTTTGTGAAAAATGTGCAAAAAAATATTTTAGACAGTGTTTGATTGGTTCAGATACTGTTATAAATGTGGTCAATCAGGGCATATTCAAATGAACTGTCTACAAGAAAAAAAGAAAGATAGTGGATCATAGACAATTCATGTACAGGGACAGCCCTAGAAATATTTAAAAGGTAGTAAATCCAACAGAACTCAGTTTTTGAGAATTTCTTTAATGCAAATGAAGGGTGAAACTTCATAACGCAAAATTGAAACTAGTAAAAGACCGAGTTTTTGCAATTACTCATCAAAAAGCCAAAGAATCTCAAGTAGTTGCAGGTACGCTCCTAATTCAATATTAGCTTGGCACTGTTCTATTTAATTCAGGTGCATCACATTGCTTTATTTTTTATGAGCTTGTTGTCAATTTACATGATGATTTTATGCATTTTACTCCTACTTTGTGTTATTATGCCCTCGAGAAGTAATTTTTATGTCAATAAAAAAATGTGTAATGCATGTTCATGTTCATGATAAGAAGTTACCAGCAGAGTTGATTATCATATCAATTCAGACATTTGATGTCATTCTGGGGATGGATTGCTTGGTAAAGCAATTTGTTATAATTGAATGTTGGAAAAAGCAAGTGAAACTCAAATAAACTGATGAAAAATTATTTTATATTCTTTCTGGTCGAAATGCACAGTTGTTCTTGATTAGTGCAGCAAATGTTGTGAAGTATTTGTGAAGCGGTGAACTAATTATCTTAGCCAAATTAAAAGTGTTGAATAAAGAAGTACAAGAATTGAAGAAAATCCTAGTAATTTTAGAATTTTTTTATGTATGTCCTGAATAATTGTCAATGCTATCGCCATAACAAGAAGCTGAGTTCAGCAATAATGTACAGTCAGGAACATCTGCAATATTCAAATCTCTATATAGAATGGCTCCAAGGGAATTGCAAGAATTGTGGTGTCAGTTGTAGCAATTGATAGTTAAGGGTTTCATTAGGCCAAACAATTCACCTTATAGTGTTCCAGTGTTATTTTTAAAGAAAAAAGATAGATCCCAGAGGTTATGTATTGATTATAGAGAGCTGAACAAGGTGACAATCAAATACGAATATCTTTTGCCAAGGGTCAAAGATCTATTTAATCAATTAGAATGTGCTATTGTATTTTCCCGAATTTATCTGACATCGGGATACCATCAAGTCAAAGTCAAGAAAATAGGTACAATTAAAATAGCTTTTAGGACCAGGTATAATTATTTTGAATTCTTAATTGTCTTCAGGCTTAACCAATATTCCAGCAATTTTCATTATGTGGACCAGTTTGTTATCATTTTTATTGATAATATTTTAATATATTCAAGAACTGATAATGATCATTCTAAGTATTTGAGGATTGTATTGCAACTATTGAGACAGAATCATTTATATGTAAAATTTTTTAAATGTGAAGTTTGGCTGTGAAGCATTGCATTTTTTGACACATCAGTGGTCAAAGAATTTCAGTAGATCCTAGAAGATAAAGACAATTATGGAATGACTTACTCCAAATAATAGTATAGAGGTTCGTAGTTTTCTTGGTTTTGCTTAATATTACAGGAGGTTCGTCAAATATTTTTTCACAAATTGCTATGTTGTTATCCAAGCTAATGAGAAAATATGTCCAGTTTGAGTGGACAGCAGAATGTGAGCACAATTTTCAAGAGTTACGCATCATTAAGACAACTGCACTAATGTTAGCTCTTTCATCAGGCACAGAAGGATTCCAGATTTATAGTTACGCATCATTGAGGCTTAGGTTGTGTTTTAATGCAGAATAAAAAGAATATGTGAGTGATTCATACACAGCATCTCTTTCTGTTATCAAGGGCTCTACCCATTGATATGGTTTTAATGCAGAATAAAAAAAAAATAGCCTATGCATCGAAACAGTTGAAGCTGCATGAAAGAAACTATATGCGCATGATCTGGAATTAGCTAATGTGGTATTTGCTCTTAAGATTTGGCGACATTATTTGTATGGCGTAAAATACGAAGTATTCATTGGTCATTAAAGTGAAATACATTTTCAAACAAAAGTAACTGAATTGAGGCAAGGAAGATAGTTAGATGTGATCAAAGACTATGATCTGAATATACAGTATTTTTCGGGCCGAGCAAATGTGACGTCGGAGGAGAAAATGCACAAACCACAAAAATTAACTTTTATTAATAAAAAATAAGGGCCACAACACACACAAACTAGAAATAACATCACCAAAACACAAATGACATAAACAAACACCTTGAGAGTGTGCCCAATTGTGGTGGAGGTTGGTTAGAAGGTTGAGTAGCAAGCCAAGAAGATGGGACAACATATGGGAGCAGTGGGACAGACGGCTAGTTGTAGAGAAAAGTGGAAAGAAAAGAGCGGGACAGCAAGTTGCTGAGCAGAAACAGGATCGATAATGCAAGGGGCAACGGAAACGGTGGAGACAAAATAAGGAATATAAAAGGGGAGATACAATCACTACCTCGAAGTAAGATACAGTCAGAGCACCAACAACTCCTTGGATATAGCCCTAGAACAGAGAAAATGATTCCACACAAGAAATTTGAAATCAAATCACAGCAAAAACTCCCTCTAAATATAGAAAACAATTACATAAATAGACCTAGCCAAGTGGGAAATAAGAAAGGAAAGGCGACGAGAAAAAGAGGGGAAAAGATCAGGCGGCAATGCCGCCTCTCCCCAAATCTTGCTTGATCCGAGCGGGAGATGCAAAAGGAAAAGCGGCATGGACCACTTGACGTTGCTCGGCCCTCTGAAATCTTAGAATAGCCCCATATGTCAGTCGGTTCAGCCGGCTAGCATGCTTCCAGCAATCGTGCAAGAAACTCCCATTCCCGCATCCATGCGAAGGAAGCCCAGTGTCAGTCTCCCGGAGTTGGGGGAGCTATGACCACATTCGTCGAAGCTTCAGGCTCCGCGAGGCACGATGCCGAGTCCTCTGGCATATCGAACAAGTAGACGTGGTTGCTCCAAAGCACATTTTGATAGAAGAGATATCCGTCCACCTTTGGCACAACCTGAGCTAGAATTGTAGATAGACAGGTATTACTATGAATCAAGTGATGCAACAACCTAGTTGTAACCTGCTTCTTCCAATCTTCGTACTCGGCTGGGTGCAACGGATAAGCTAGTATGTGAGGAGAAATTCACTCTGGCTTCAAATCTGTGACAGGTTGTGCCACTCTCGCTAGCTCCTCCTCAAAAGAGACCTCTTCCCTACAGATAGGACATGGATTCCACTACAAAATTTTTATCCCCATCAAGCTCCTTGGGCCCATTGCAACGCTGGAGTTCATCTCTCTTGTTTGGACATCTGATGTGGGGCACCATGCAGAACAGGAAATAGACTCTGAATAACTCCACGTGATATTCCCGACATGGCACCAAATGACTCCTCTTCGAAAATGTTGGACCTTCCCCCATAGAGATAACTCAGAAAGATGTATTATCATCAGAAAAGGTTGTATTTCTTGTATTTGTGGCGGCCTTGTATCCGACATCAACTCCTCATGCTCGTGATCCTTATGGACCTCCAAAGTCAATCCTTATGTAGTTTTTCTCAACGCCTGCAAAACAATATCTTGAGGTACCACAATTTCATACTCTCTTTGAACGTTCATTACATTGAGGTCACTACATTCTAGAACGACTACTATTACCTCAGCTGGAATCTCTATCTCGGGATCCACTGGAACTGGTGGCGCCACTTCCTCGCTAGCTGCAACTAGTGACGTCTCTTCCTCACAAGTGAAAAATATTCCTGGAAGTCTTCAACTTCTCCCGTATCAACTGTCATTACCCAATTTTTCAACAATACCCTACTCGGTGAAACAGATCTCCCTTGGAAGTGCATTCTGATTCCAAATGTCATAAATCCATGGCACTTACAACACTTTCTAGCTGTGACAAATTTAGAGATGTCGCCTAGTTTCAGATGTTTTCTATTCTGACTCAGTTTGTCCTCTGACAGGGTTGTCTTCGGTGTTCCCCTTAGTGCACCCGAGTTATAAGATCCTGAGGTTGACCCCTACCTGTAAGATGTCAGGGTAGCTCGGTAGTGTGGTCCATCCACTTTTGAAGCTAGTGTCTGAAGTTTATGTCTGTAGTAAGCGGGTAGGAAATGTTACCGTCTCCTACTTCATCCTCAAATTCTCTCGATCTCCCCTTCGACTCTCCCGATCACTGTCGAGGGTAACCTCCTATTGAATTTCATCCTCAATGTCGGTAATCCACCACCGGAAGTCAGCGGATCCTCGTTGTATCTCCTTTCGAGAAGACCTGGGTATTATCTAATTAGTGGCATAGCTAAGGTTTAGAGTTGGGAGGTGAGAGAGGTTTAAAAATTTAACTTAGGACTGCTTATTTTAAAAATCAGCAAAGGGAATTGAGGGTTAAGTAAAAAATTTTGGCTATGGTTGGGGATAGGAAACAACAAATTTTTTGTGGGGGTGGCTTGAGTGGCGGCGGATGCTAAGAAACACTAAAATGGGACTAGAATTAGGCTAGCTCTGATAACAAATGATATCGGAGGAGAAAATACCCAAACCACAAAAATTAACTTTTATTAATAGAAAACGAGGTTTACAGCACACACCAACTAAAAATAACATCACCAAAACACAAATGACACAAACGGTCACCTCGAGAGTGTCCCCCAAAGGCGGTGGAGGTTGGTTGGAAGGTACGGTAGCAAGTCAGAAAGGTGCAGCAGTAATTGGGAACAGCGGTATAGCAGTTGGGACAGCTAGCTGCTAGAAAAAGTGGAGGCGAAGAGCGGGACAGCAAGTTGCTGCAGCAGAATCAGGATCAGCAACACAGTAGGAAGCAGTTGGGGATGGTCGGCTGCTACGGGAAATGGAGAAGACGAAGTAGGGAAGATAAAATAGGAGGTACAATCACCACCTCAGAGTAGGATACAACCGAAGCACTACCACCTCCTCAGATACAGTCCTAGTACTGGGAAAATGATTCCACACAGAAAATCCGAAATCAACTCCAGCAAAAACTCCCTCTAAACTAGAAAAGAAGCACATAAATAGACCTAGCTAGGTGGAAAATAAAAAAGGAAAGGCGACGAGAAAAGGGAGGGGAAAAGGTCAGGCGGTAATGTCGCCTTTCCCCAAATCCCGCTCGATCTGGGCACGAAATGCAAAAGGAAAGGCGGCACGAACCCTTTGAAATCCTGGATCAGACCGCTCGGACCGGTCCCCTATGCCAGCCATTTCAGCCGACTGGCTTGCTTCCCGTAATCGTGTGGGAAACTCCCTTTCCAGTGTCCATGCGGGGGAAGCCCTGCATCAAAATGTAGTTATCGATGCATTATGTCATAAATCCACAGGCAGTGCAAGATGAACTATCACTCAAAGGTTAGATTTTATTAAGTAAATTAATGCCCTATAGTTGGAAGTTAGAAGACCATAAGATAGTGAGTATTTACATTGATTGGCAGCTGGCTGGCTTGCTTCCTTCAATTACCATGTTCATGCAGGGGAAAGCCTCGCGTCAAAATGTAGTTGTTGATGCATTAAGTCGTAAATCCACAGGTAGTGCAAGTTGAACTACCACTCAGAGGCCAAAGTTGATTAAAAAAAATGATGCCCTACAGTTGGAAGTTAGAAGACCATCAAATAATGGGTATTTACATCAATTGGTAGTGTAAACTACTTTGGTAAATAGAATCAAAGTAGTTCAGAAAGGTAATAGTGAATATTTGAAACTCCTTAAACCACTTCAATCAAGAAAGAGGTCTGACATGGCAATCAATTAAGATGGGGATATCAGATATAAGCTGCAGATATGGGTATCTGCTGATTCTGATTTGAGATGAGAAATTTTACATGAAGCTCATTATTCAGGCAACACAACTCATCTAGGTAGCACAAAAATGTAAAAAGAATTAAAGTTGACATTTTGGTGGTCAAATATGAAAAAAGATGTTGAATATGTATCTCAATATCAGGCTTATCAGATTGTGAAAACAGAACATCAAAGACCAAACGGATTGCTACAATCATTGTCGTTATCTGAATGAAAATGAAAAAAAAATTGCTATGAATTTGTTATATGATTTCCTTGATCTAGACAGGGTCATGACAGTATTTGGGTTATTATTGATAAGCTAACAAAGTTCGCTCATTTCTTGCCAATCAAGCAGATAGATTCAGTGTAAAAGTTGATCAGATTGTATGTAAAAGAAATTATTAAATTGTACGGTATTCCAAAAGTTATGATTTCGACTGAGACAGATGATTCACATCGAGATTGTAGAAAGGCATTTAATAATGTTTGGGTACAGAGTTACATTTCAACACAACATTTCATCCAGAATTTAACGGAATATCAGAAAGAACAATTCAAGTATTTAAAGATTTATTAAGGTTTTGCTTTATCAACTTTAAAAGCAATTAGGAAGATCACATTTCAATGATCGATTTCGCTTATAATAATAGTTATCGGTCCAATATCACAATGGCTCCTTATGAAACAATGTATGACAGAAAGAGCATAACTCCATTGAGTTGGGTTGAAGTGGGTGAACGTCAAATGTTAGGCCTTGAGCTGGTTGATAAAGCCACAAAAAAAATCAAATTAATTAGACACATTGAAAGTTGCTCAGCATCGATAGCATAAATACTACGATCTAAAGCACAAGGCAATCAAATTGGAAATTGGAGATTTCTTATTTTTGAAAGTCAAGCCAATGAAAGGTAAAACTAGATTTGGTAAAGGAAGCAAATTGAGTTCTAAGTACATCGGTAATTTTGAAATTATAGAAAAGACCGATCCAGTTGCCTATAGATTAACATTACCTGCGAATATATCAGATATTCACGATGTGTTTCACATTTTAATGCTAAGAAAATAAATTTTAAATTCAGAATACAGAAAAATCTATCATATATTGATAAGTTTGAAAGCATTATAGAACTTGATATTAAGAAGCTAAGAAATAGACAAATCTCATTTGTCAAGATAAAGTAGAAGCAAATGC
Organism: Phalaenopsis hybrid cultivar; assembly: GCA_002079205.1. Taxonomy (NCBI): domain Eukaryota; kingdom Viridiplantae; phylum Streptophyta; class Magnoliopsida; order Asparagales; family Orchidaceae; genus Phalaenopsis; species Phalaenopsis hybrid cultivar. Next base: position 102,358 of record JXCR01144662.1, on the reverse strand, counting down.
CTGAAAAGAAAGCTACATAGAAAAAAAGAAGAAAAGCGAGAAAAATATCCTTCTCTATTCATGTAAAGTCAAATATTTCGTTTGATGACGAAGTAAGGAGGGGAAAGTTGTAATGCTTAAAAGTTTAGAAAGCAAGTACGCTAATTTGAAAAAGTATCCCAAATTTTTCATCTCTTGAAATTTGATCGAAATAATTTTATAAAATTCAATGAATGAAAACGATCAATTCAATATAAAACACCATGCATGCATTCCTAAAGGGTTGGGACACATAAAATGTTTAAGTTATAAGTAAAATTAAATTAATTAAACTTTGATTATCACTAATGCTACCATTAATCCCGCAACAACAATATTCACAACTGGAATCCACGCCTTTTATTCCATTTGTTCGGTCAAATAGGTCTATGAGCTTCAATTTCCTTCCCCTCTCCTAAATCCCTTCTCTCTCTCTCTTGATTCCCCCTCTCCCTCGTTACATTGACACGGCAACAGCTCGGTAATGAGTTGCGACCTTTGCTACATTGCAAGGGGCGTGAGTAGCAACCGAGCGGTCACAAAGAGGTCACAGCTCGCAGCAAGTGCTTCGGGGACAAAATTAAAAGATATGAATCCCTTTTTTACACTATTTTAGACTTTAATTTCCTTCCTCCCCCTTTCGTATTGAAGTTTGTCTCGTATTTTACGCATTTTATGTTTTTGGTAGCCGTTGGAGGTGTCGATCTTGTGTCGAGAGCCTCAAAAGTGTAAGGGTTTTGGCACCAAATCAGCTAGGGGAAAGTAAAAAAATACGAGGTTAGGAAGAGTTGGGGAGAGAAATAGGTGACTTCAAAAAGATGAATTTATGTTGAGAAGCCGATTTGAGGTATGTTTTGGGAGAATAAGTTACGTTTTTGGTTAATGCGTGTTATGAGCCAAAATTTTATGAAATCGTACGATGCTTTTGAAATCTCGGGTTGTATATACGAGGTAGCGAGCTTGAGACGAGCATGTGAGAGCTCGTTGTAGGGCTGCTCCGTCAAGTCAGGTAAAATAATCTTATGTTAATTTAAGAAAAAAATCTTCTATAAATTTTCATATGATTTTTATTTGACAATGATGCATTTAGAAATTTCTACATACTTTAGATGAGTACTAGCTTGGAAATGTATGAATACAAGTTGACTTCTTCTACTATACATGTGATGTTATATCATGTTATGACACGCCACAGGTATTCATTTATAATTCATACATGCATATGGAATGTTTATTAATATATGCTATAGGTATTATATGTTAAGAAACAATATGAGTAATGTTATGGGTAGACTATTATCTAATTGTTTGCAAGTACACAATACAGAGATGTAGTATTCTTAACTCTTAATATTTACACGAAGACGAAAGTCTAGGAACCGTTGGGTTAGATGGTGACAGAAAGTTAGGAAAGCGCGGGGCAATTGATAATAGCTATGTTGAAGGAAGCCCAACATTTATCAATAGATTATATAGCCTCGGGTTAGGGTGATGACCTATATGAAATGACATGGAAATAGTTGAATCGTATACATAAACAAGTGACATTGTCATGAAATAACCTCTATGAAATGACATTACTATGATTATATATGATAAACAGCATATAAATATCTTTTTTATTATACCTACGACTTATAATTTCATACTTACGACTTCATATTTACGACTTATACGTTACAGTGCAGTATTGATTTTTACACTACCTGCTCTCTTTCATGTTATCTACTGTGTTGTCATGTTATGACTTATGTGTAGACGTGTACAGTTTCATACGAGCATGTACGTTGTTTCTTTTCCAGTTATAAAATCTTATATTAGTCCTGATTATTTCGTTGAGCTCGTTGTTGCCCATTCTTCGTTGTTGCCTTTAAAATAGGGGCAACAAGCACTGGGGCAAGTAGTCAGGTGTATCTTTGTATAGCTTTTGTAAAATAGTTTTGGGATCTTGTACATATGTTTTGAGTATGTACTTTTATAATATTGGATTTAGAATCTCGGTGTAGTTTTCATGTTTTGAATGATATGATTTTCATGTTTTTTAGTGTGTATATAAATGCGTTATAAAATCCAATATATCCACGTATGTTGCGGCGATCCTTAGTTTTGATTTTAGAATTTTATAGCTCTTTCATTGTTCTTGGACATAGAAAATTTTTTCTTCAATAGATAATTTTTTTCTTAAATGATAATTTTTTATTTATAACAATTTAGTGATCATACTTGTAATTTAATCACCGTCAGACGGTCTATTCTTGTCTTTAAAATTTTAAGCTCTCGGGTTAGATCGGACACTTGCATTAAAATTTGATTTTGTGGTATACCTAAAATGTTGTGAAACATAGAAAGGTTCTAAGGGTACCGTACAATACAGCAAATGCAAAAGAGAAACTTCACCCATCCCATCATGTCAGCTGTCACTACTGTGATCAATAGCAACAACAATGTTTCTTTTGGCAAAATCATTCAACCTCAAAAACAAGAAGCTATCAACAAATTATAAGAAAGAGAATCAAAATATTGTAAAACATTTAGATTTAAGACCATATTCACTTGAAAAGTTTCAAGAAAGAACTTAATCTGAGACCATAGTGCTCAGTAGCCACCCACCAAAAATAAAAAAAATCCTTTGTTTATAAAAGTTTTAGAGCGCCAGTAAAGTATCAAAGAAAATTTATAATATTATACTTTATCATTCATACTAGCAATCCATTGTACAATTCAAAGAAAGAACAACAAAATATTAAAATACTGCACATTAGATAAAACTTAAGTAAGGCTTGTTAATGAAGTACCTTCGGCCAGGTTCATCAAGGCTCTCATATAGAGAAGTGTAGCTCGTATTGCTGAGCTCAAGCAAAATATCAAGCACGGTTAATATGTAGATTCTATCCATGTTTGTTAAAGTAACTAAGTAATGAGACTTCTCAAGGGTGTCAATAAACCCGATAAATTCAGACTTCAAGCCGTCAATCAATGGAAAATCCTTATATACTGTCTGCTTCAGAGTATCTTCCCCAAACTGAAAAATATTTTTCTCCAAGTTTGCAGATGCAAAATTACTTCCTTTACTCCAATGTAAAGTAGCACCGCTTGGCTCTGCTGTTGTTCCAACAAGGTACTTAGACAAAGATATATGTGGAATATAGCAAGGCTTTCCTGAACTGCAGCATGCAACTACAGTTGTAGAAGCATTTAAAGACTTGAGTGAATCAACGAGATGTTTCAAAACAATATAAGCACGTTTCCAGTTACCTAAATTGCCAATTGT
>JXCR01144662.1:49969-98128 GCA_002079205.1 Phalaenopsis hybrid cultivar | reverse complement strand
TATATATATATATATATATATTTGTGTGTGTGTTTGTTTAGAGGGGGATTTTATTGTTTCTAACTTCATATTGTGGCCTCTAAGGAGTTTTTTTTCCTAGAGTTGTAGTCAAAGACGAAAAGTTGCTCCGGTTGTAACTCGCCTGAGGTGGTAATTGTCACCCTAGAATCAACTAGTGCTCTAGTTGTATTTCGATCCTGTAGGAAAATTTATCCTTACCAACTCCTCCGCAACTTTTCCAACCATCCCCTCGCTTCCACAATCCCCGAACAGCCCTCCGCTCTGTTGCCCCGCAGTCCACCGCCCTTCGTCTTAGGGTCCATTTGGGGCAGCTTATAAATGCGGAGGTGTTTTTGAAAATGTCGCGGTACTGTTTGGTTCGCGCGTTTTTCCCACTTATCCGAAAATGTGGTTCCAATTTTACACTAAAAGCAGGTCGTGGGTCGAACCCCACGGTCGACCCGGGCCGCATTTCAGAATAAGTTGCTTATCCTGAAACACACAAGCTGCCCCAAACGCACCCTTAGTTGCCCCTTGCTATCCCAGCCACCTACTTCACCGTTTTTAATGACCCAAACCCCCACCTTTGCGGCCGCAACCCGACAATCCTTACTTTTGTTTTTATACCCCTATCCCATCATCCAACATCACCGCCGCAACCCCACAACTCTTCCCCTTATAATCATATCATTGTCCAGCTATCCCATGCTTGCTATCACCCTCAAAACAACCACCCAAAATGACCACCACCCAACCATCCCAATCACCTACCAACACTTCCAAACCTCTACCGGCCACCACCACCAACTTAAATCCACCCTAGTGTGAGTTTTTATGTCGTATTTATTGTAATTCCCCTTTCAGTGTGTGAATTGTAATAGTTTACTTACTTTTGAGTAATAAAATTTATTTTTCCTATTGTGATTTGAGTTAACTCTAGTATCAGAAACTATTTCAAGTCATTTTTTATAAAAAGCAACTTGTTATTATATATTTAAATTGAGTACAGTGTCAAAATAGTCCATAACTATTTACATGGAACTATTTTAATACCAAAGTTTATAGAAATGTCAAAATAGTCGCCGAACTCTTTAAATTGGGGCTAAAATAGTCCCCATTGAAGACTGTAGAGCTCAAATTTAAAAAAGTCTGAGACTATTTTAATACTTCAATAAACCCTGGGACTAAAGCAGCCCCATGTAAATAGTCAGAAACTATTTTGGCACTTTACTCGATTCAAATTGGGCGTGCCCGATACTACAAAGAAAGTAAAAAACCATAAAAATAGGCAATTTATAGAGTATGGAAATTGTATTAGGAAACATGCCTATTTAAAATATGCATGCCCATAAATGCTAAACTGGACATTACAGTATCACATAAGAGTTCTAATACCACAAAATCAGATAATAGACAGCAAGAATTCAAGGTCAGGTCAATCCTTGAAAAAAAAATGGATAATGTACTCAAATATGCACGCTTGCACATAGATAAGAAAGCATGAACACACATATAAATGTTCTCATCTATCGATACGAGTGAATCAGCAAACCAAGGAAAACATAGCCAAACATTCTAATATCCACGCTCACATAATTGGAAACACTAAATAGTATATCTTGTAGTATTAAGCAATATGTCACAAACGGCAAACCTTCACTTGCCTATATCAAAAAAGAATACTACTCTTTTTGAAGTGAATGGCTGGGAAAAAATCATTTCCGTTATATGACAGATAAACTGATCACATTAATAATTTTTTTAGTTTTACATAAATTAATCATCTTGGGGTAAAAATGTAATAGTAGGGAAAATGGATAACCAAAATGACAATAGTCCCAACTTAAAAACTATACGCTCCATTTGTGCAATTTTCAGAATGAGATTATTTTCATCAGTATATTTAAGTAATTTCAGGAATATAAATCCATTTTAAGGATATTAAAAAATAAGGCTAAAGACTATTGGATTACACGTGTATATGAAATATGTATTCCGGTAACATCTAACAAGAGCAAAAGCTTATGCATAAGGCTTCACTTGGAAGCTGCTAGGTGACTCATCTCTAGTTGGACAAAAAAAATAGAACTATGCCCGAAAATGCTAGGAAGAGCTATATTTCATTCATAGAAAAGATTTATGATTAGATTCCATGTTCATAAAATCTGGAAAGTGCTTTTCATCATCATCAAGTTTCCACAAATAAAATTAGATGTCATGAGTATAACGNTATTCCTCTAGCTTCTATTATAAATATGTGATGTGAGCATGTTTAAAGGGGGATTTTGATTGTTTTTTATTTCCAACTGTAACATCTAAAGCGTTTTCCCTTCCAAGAGTTGGTATCCAAAGACGAAAATGTGTTTCAGTTGTAACTCGTTACAGGTGGTGACTGCCCCCCAAAGATCAAATGGTGCTCCAGCAGCATTTCGATCCCGCGGGGATATTTATCTTTACCCAACTCCTCCGCAACCTTTCCAACTATCTCCCTCGCTTCCACAGTCCCCGGACGGCGCTCCCCTTTTTTTGTCCCGTAGTCCACACCACCCTTCTCCTTCGCTGCCCCTCCTTGTCCAAGTCCCTTGCTTCTTTGTTTTCGCTGTCTGAAATCCTCACCTTTGTTGTCACAGCTCGCCAATCCTTCCTTTTGTTATTCTACCCCTGTCCCGCCATCTGACATCACCACCGCAGCCCACAAACCCTTCCTCTTGTTGTCATATCGTTGTCCAGCCATCCCACACTTGTTGTTGCCCTCAAAACAGTCATTGAAAATCCCTTCACAGTTATAATCGTCACCTTACAACCAGCACCCAACCATCTCAATCATTTACCAACACTTCCAAACCTCTAACAGCTGCCAACACCAACTTAAATCCGCCTTAGTGTGAGTCTATGTCGTATTTGTTGTAATTCCCCTTTCAGTGAGTGAGTTGTAACCATTTCTTTGTTTTTGAGTAATAAAATTTGTTTTCCCTATTATGGTATGGGTTAAGTCTAGTATCATTTAGTATCAGAACTTGTCAAATCTTACAGTCCTATCCTAGGGTTTCCTAACATCCGCCTTAACCCCCACCCCCACCAAGTTTTATATTCCCAGACCTTAGCTAAATTTGACCTATCCTTAAATTCCCATTGTCGATTACCCCAAATAAAATTTTCTACACCCTTAATTAGTCTCATACACCCTTTTTCGCCTCCCACTCCAAACCCTCACAGTGGCACCAAGGAGATACATGCCCAAGCCTACCCGAGAAGAGATACTGAGGGAGATTTTTCAGATTCAGCANCTTAAATTCCCATTGTCGATTACCCCAAATAAAATTTTCTACACCCTTAATTAGTCTCATACACCCTTTTTCACCTCCCACTCCAAACCCTCACCATGGCACCAAGGAGATACATGCCCAAGCCTACCCGAGAAGACATACTGCGAAAGATTCTTCAGGTTCAGCGGAGACTTGCAAATATTGAGGATGAAACCCAGGGGAAGATTACTATCAACTGAGATTTGGGGAATCAAAGGGTAACAAGAGAAAGGAATTTGAATCCCTTCCATACAGAGGACTTTAACGATGCAGAAGAACGACCACGACGCTTTGGAATCCAATATAAAAGGAGGTCGAGAGAGGAGAGAGGAGAGAGGAGAGAGCATATGGAGAATGGGAGTAACTGATGGTAAAGCGAGAGATACAGCATCAGTTCCTATCAGCATACTATAGACAAAAAATTCAGACTCTAGCATCAGAAGTGTAGAGACCACATCACTAGGCGATCACCACGTCTTACAGGCAGTGCTCATCCTTAGATTCATAGAAGCAGATTAGACCCAGGAGAAAATCCAAATTGACCTCGTCAAAGAAAATGTTGAGTCGGAGTGGATAACAAATGAAATCAATCCACGTACCTAAATTCATCCCAACCAAGAAATGTTGCAAGTGACATGGATTTGATCATATTGAATAAAACTGCACAATTAGGGGGTAATCTGTTTCGCAAAACAGGGCATTCTTAAAAATTTGGAACACAATAGATACTGAAGTCGATGAGGACACAAAGGAAAAAGACCAGCTTCCAGTTGATGAGGAAAAGATATAAATAGATTAAACTTTAATCTGGCTTGTAGTGCAACTTTAGGCCAGTAGTTTAAACCAGACTGGAACTATAAAGGGTTTTTGGCTAGGATCAAATACAAGAGACCACTTGAGCAATTTCATAAATTTTTCATCAATTGACATATACTTCTTGGAAAATATTTTGACATAATTATCTACTTTGGATAATTGTATCATCACATGTCTCCCATCAAAGAGACCAACCTTTCAATTTCTCAATAGTTTGAGATCTTCAAAAGTCTTTCGAACTATTTCAATTTTTTGATGTCTCAATTGGAACATCCCAATGAGGGTAAATTTGCACTTATCAACCAGGTTGGAAACTTCAACATCATAGAAAATTAGAGCTAGTTTTCCACTCTTTCGACACGTCTTCTTGATGAGGTTACAGTCCCCTGGCCTTCAAATGATTCATGATAAACTTGAGAGAAAACCTGATTCATTGATCCCACAAAGCAACCATATCAACATAAGTCTTCCAAAATTTAAAACTCAAGCTGTCGGTGGTTGAGGAGGAAGAGAAGCCATTGAGCTGAGAGTCGAACAGCAAGTAGCCACAGGGCTTCAATCGTGACTTCTACCGGAGCTCTCATGCGTGTTGTTGTATAGAGCCTAATGCCTTCTCTGCTGCACAATCCACAAAGCAGAGATCAAGCGGTGCGGAAAGATCATGACACATGAAGGATCACGACACTGTGCAAGGATCAAGCTCACGACTAGATTGCGAGGGTCACGCTGCAGTTCAGCCGTTGCCTTCCTAGTTAGCTCGTGATCGAGGCAACTGCGATCCCTCATGCATGCGCCGACATTTGTTCCTCCATGCTCGAACNATATATATATATATATATATATATATTTGTGCGTGTATATGTTTGTTTAAAAGGGGATTTTATTGTTTCTAACTTCATATTGTGGCCTCTAAGGAGTTTTTTTCCTAGAGTCGTATCCAAAGAAGAAAAGGTGCTCCGGTTATAACTCGCCTGAGGTGGTGATTGTCACCCTAGAATCCACTAGTGCTCTAGTTGTATTTCGATCCTGTAGGAAAATTTATCCTTATCAACTCCTCCGCAACCTTTCCAACCATCCCCCTCGCTTCTGCAATGCCCGAACAGCCCTCCCCTCGGTTGCCCCGCAGTCCACCGCCCTTTGTCTTAGGGTCCGTTTGGGGCAGCTTATAAATGCGGAGGTGTTTTTGAAAATGTCGCGGTAGCGTTTGGTTCGCGTTTTTTGCCCACTTATCCGAAAACGCGATTCCAATTTTACACTAAAAGCAGTTCGTGGGTCGAACCCCACGGTCGACCCGGGCCACGTTTCAGAATAAGCTTTTTATCATGAAACACACAAGCTGCCCCAAACGCACCCTTAGTTGCCCCTTGCTGTCCCAGCCACCTACTTCACCGTTTTTGATGACCCAGACCCCCACCATTGCGGCCGCAACCCGACAATCCTTCCTTTTGTTTTAATACCCCAATCCCATCATTCGACATCATCGCCCAACCCCACAGCACTTCCCCTTATTATCATATCATTGTCCAGATATCCCATGCTTGCTATCACCCTCAAAACAACCACCCAAAATAACCACCACCCAACCATCCCAATCACCTACCAACACTTCCAAACCTCTATGGCCACCACCACCAACTTAAATCCACCCTAGTGTGAGTCTTTATGTCGTATTTATTGTAATTCCCCTTTCAGTGTGTGAATTGTAATAGTTTGCTTACTTTTGAGTAATAAAATTTATTTTTCCTATTGTGATTTGAGTTAACTCTAGTATCAGAAACTTTTTCAAGTCATTTTTTCTAAAAAACAACTTGTTATTATATATTTAAATTGAGTAAAGTGTCAAAATAGTTCATGACTATTTACATGGAACTGTTTTAATACCAAAGTTTATAGAAATGTCAAAATAGTCGTCGGACTCTTTAAATTGGGGCTAAAATAGTCCCCATTGAAGACTATTAGAGCTCAATTTTAAAAAAATCAGAGACTATTTTAATACTTCAATAAACCCTGGGACTAAAACAGCCCCATGTAAATAGTCAGGAACTATTTTGGCACTTTGCTCGATTCAAATTGGGAGTGCCTGATACTATAAAGAAAGTAAAAAACCATAAAAATAGACACTTTATAGAGTATGAACATTGTATAGGAAACATGCCTATTTAAAATATGCATGCCCATAAATGCTAAAATGGACATTACAGTATCACATAAGAGTTCTAAATACCACAAAATGAGATAATAGACAGCAAGAATTCAAGGTCAGGTCAATCCTTGAAAAAAAAAATGGATAATGTACTCAAATATGCACGCTTGCACAGAGATAAGAAAGCATGAACACACATATAAATGTTCTCATCTATCGATATGAGTGAATCAGCAAACCAAGGAAAACATAGCCAAACATTCTAATATCCACGCTCACATAATTGGAAACACTAAACAGTATATCTTGTAGTATTAACCAATATGCACAAACGGCAAACCTTCACTTGCCTATAGCAAAAAAGAATACTACTCTTTTTGAAGTGAATGGCTGGGAAAAAACCATTTCCCTTATATGACAGATAAACTGATCACATTAATAATTTTTTTAGTTTTACATAAATTAATCATCTTGGGGCAAAAATGTAATAGTAGGGAAAATGGATAACCAAAATGACAATAGTCCCATTTTAAAAACTATACGCTCCATTTGTGCAATTTTCAGAATGAAATTATTTTCATCAGTATATTTAAGTAATTTCAGGAATATAAATCCATTTTGAANACTATGAGGGATAATAAAAATGTAAATCTTAAGTATTTTCATCAAGTCAAAAAATTTTTTATAAGACCTTTCACCGAACAAGATAAAATTATACAATAACCTTTAAAAATGTAAGACTGGCCAAGACAAGCCCATTCTTACTCTTGCCCTTAGCTGGGATACATTCGTCAACCAAAATCCCACACCCAAATTGCGCAATTCTAGCCAAGAAGGTTCAGTAGACAACATNCCGAACAAGATAAAATTATACAATAACCTTAAAAAATGTAAGACTGGCCAAGACAAACCCATTCTTACTCTTGCCCTTAGCTGGGATACATTCGTCAACCAAAATCCCACACCCAAATTGCGCAATTCTAGCCAAGAAGGTTCAGTAGACAACATCGAATTTAATAGATTTTCCTGGCAGTCAGACTGGCACGCACATGCAATCATCCATGATGCAATAGCAAATTCTTCCATGGAAGCCACTCTTCCAACCTTCCGAATAAAGTGAAAATGCTGAAATCTCACTCCAACCCAAAACCTTTGAATTGCAAAGTAATCTGATTAATACATTAATTGATAAATACATAACAGCACCAAATTCAAGATTTCAAGTTAGTATTTTTATAAAGACCAGAAGAAAAGGGAAAACATGGATCTCTTCTGCAGTAGAAACAATGAAACATAGACAATATCACATCATCCAATTATCTAAAGAAAAGTTGGACCTTTCAATTTGAGAATGTTTCTTTGAGTGCAAATCCTAAATGGTAGGCATATTAGACATTAGGATAAGCCATCAAAAGGTTACCATACAAAAGAGAAAAATATTTATATACCAATAACAAAAACATAATTAGAAACCCAGTTTAAGACCTAGTAAATATGATAAAAATAGCAAGGCAAACCGTTTTCCAAAACAAGTAACAAATTACTCAAGAATTTTTAACCGAAGAAACTATTAAATCTCAGATACTGAATCCATCAATGCAAAACCCAAGTAATAATACACCTTGGCAGAAACCTAAACACACTATGGATATACATCAAGTACAAAACTTACCTCCAGATTTAACTTCAAGAGTTTTTGCATGTAAAATAAAGCATAAAAAATAAGATCATTAGATGAGTACATAAATTATGAATGAGTTATAAATCCAATAAGCTCCTCCAAATGCACCCTTAGCAATTCTATATAAATTGTATGTTTTTGGTGATATAATTTCAATGCTCCCGAGAATGTATATGAATGAGTTATAAAATTCAATGTATCATGTATGTTACCATGATCTAGTTAGACGAATTCATCACTCACTGGGTATTGATTATACAAGTTAGAATGAGCACTGGTCAAAGTTAGTCTGACCAAAAAACCATCATTTGTTTCACCTCGATTAACTTACCAGGGGGTTAGTTCGAGTGTGACAGAAAGTGGCATCAAAACATGATTATTGGATGAAAAGAATGACAGAAGCGTGTTGGATTTAGAAGAAATCAAAATGAGATCAAATATGAATTGATTTATACAAAGCTATAAGTTGATGAATCTGGGGTGGGTATCTAATACGACTTAAGTTATCATGCATGCACAACATAATATTATATAATAAATTGTATTTAAATAATAAACTGTACCAATACAAAAAAATATTTTGAAGGAAAACCTAAAAGTACTGAGGGTCAAACTCGTAGGTCGGGTGCATAATAAGAAGTATGATCTAGAAATGTTTTGAACAGAAATGAAAATCAAAATAAGATAATTGCAGACACCAAAACAACTGAGTTATAGAGTATATTACAATTGATGTAACAAATGGTCGAAAAAATGGTTGTTATCGAAAGATTTTCCACTAATACAGGGTCCAGATTTAAACCTGGGGCAAAAGCAAATTGACACTTGAAGATATTTCAGTCTTTCAGGTCAACTGCATCCAAGAGTGCATTGACCCTACAGTTGTTGAAGATTAGCTCCTGAAGATCGAAAAAATTATGGATGGTATGATTTGTCCGAAAAACAGAAAAAATGTTGTTTGCTACTGTCATGCTAGAGGGCGAGGCAGAAAGGTGGTAGCAGACGTAGTATAAAGAAAAATTTCAGCAAACACCTTTTCCACAAATTTAGTGAAATGACTTAATCAGAGCCTTCAAAGATTGATTCATTCCGTCTTAAGCCAAATTAGAGCCGCAAGACGGATTTTTCAATTTAACTAAGGTGTCCAAGATTGTTATGCAATAGAAGGCATAATTTACTTCTCTTTCGAAATATGCAAGTCACAGTATTAGCACCCAAAAGGAAAAATGTCATAGAATCCTATATGGTTAGAGATCAGTTGAGGTTGGCTTTAGCGCTATTTCAGATCATCGACTTCTCAGTGCTAGTCGAAAGGGCCAGAACAATAAAAAATGAGTTGAATTTTTCCAATCAGCAATGGCAATCTTACGCAAGCAAGCTAAAGAATTTCCACAAGGGAGACTACTTCCAAATCAAGAAAATTAAATCTGAAAGTAAGCAGAAGCAACCCGAATCAGAAAAGCCTGTTTGTGAAAAATGTGCAAAAAAATATTTTGGACAGTGTTTGATTGGTTCAGATATTGTTATAAATGTGGTCAATCAGGGCATATTCAAATGAACTGTCTACAAGAAAAAAAGAAAGATAGTGGATCATAGACAATTCATGTACAGGGACAGCCCTAGAAATATTTAAAAGGTAGTCAATCCCGCAGAACTCAGTTTTTGAGAATTTCTTTAATGCAAATGAAGGGTGAAACGTCATAACGCAAAATTGAACAGCTAGTAAAAGATCGAGTTTTTTTGCAATTACTCATCAAAAAGCCAAAGAATCTCAAGTAGTTGTAGGTACGCTCCTAATTCAATATTAGCTTGGCACTGTTCTATTTAATTCAGGTGCATCACATTGCTTTATTTTTTATGAGCTTGTTGTCAGTTTACATGCTGATTTTATGCATTTTACTCCTACTTTGTGTTATTATGTCCTCGAGAAGTGCTTTTTTATGTCAATAAAAAAATGTGTAATGCATGTTCATGTTCATGTTCATGTTCATGATAAGAAGTTACCAGCAGAGTGGATTATCATATCAATTCAGACATTTGATGTCGTTCTGGGGATGGATTGCTTGGTAAAGCAATTTGTTATAATTGAATGTTGGAAAAGACAAGTGAAACTCACATAATCTGGTGAAAATTTATTTTATATTCTTTCTGATCGAAATGCACAGTTGTTCTTGATTAGTGCAGCAAAAGTTGTGAAGTATTTGTAAAGCGGTGAACTAATTATCTTAGCCAAATTAAAAGTGTTGAATAAAGATGTACAAGAATTGAAGAACATCCTAGAGATTTTAGAATTTTTTTATGTATTTCCTGAATAATTGTCAGGGCTATCTCCATAACAAGAAGTTGAGTTCGGCAATAATGTGCAGTCAGGAACATCTGCAGTATTCAAATCTCTATATAGAATGGCTCCAAAGGAATTGTAAGAATTGTAGTGTCAGTTGTAGCAGTTGATGGTTAAGGGTTTTATCAGGCCAAACAATTCACCTTATAGTGTTGCAGTATTATTTTTCTAGAAAAAAGATAGATCCAAGAGGTTATGAGAGCTGAACAAAGTGACAATCAAATACGAATATCTTTTGCCCAGGGTCGATGATCTATTTAATCAATTAGAATGTGCTATTGTATTTTCCCGAATTGATCGGAGATCGGGATACCATCAAGCCAAAGTCAAGAAAAGAAAATAGGTATAATTAAAATAGCTTTAGGACCAGGTATAGATATTTTGAATTCTTAATTGTCTTTAGGCTTAATCAATATTTCTGCAATTTTCATTATGTGGACCAGTTTGTTATCATTTTTATTGATAATATTTTAATATATTCAAGAACTGATAATGATCATTCTAAGTATTTGAGGATTGTATTGCAACTATTGAGACAGAATCATTTATATGTAAATTTTTTTAAATGTGAAGTTTGACTGTGAAGCATTGCATTTTTTGGACACATCAGTGATCAAAGAATTTCAATAGATCCTCAGAAGATAAAGACGATTATGGAATGACTTACTCCAAATAATAGTATAGAGGTTCGTAGTTTTCTTGGTTTTGCTTAATATTACAGGAGGTTCGTCAAATATTTTTTCACAAATTGCTATGTTGTTATCCAAGCTAATGAGAAAATATGTCCAGTTTGAGTGGACTATAGAATGTGAGCACAATTTTCAATAGTTACGCATCATTAAGACAGCTGCATTAGTGTTAGCTCTTTCATCAGGCACAGAAGGATTCCAGATTTACAGTTACGCATCATTAAGAGGCTTAGGTTTTGTTTTAATGCAGAATAAAAAGAAAATAGCCTATGCATCGAAACAGTTGAAGCTGCATGAAAGGAACTATATGTGCATGATTTGGAATTACCTGTTGTGGTATCTGCTCTTAAGATTTGGCAACATTATTTGTATGACGTAAAATGTGAAGTATTCATTGGTCATTAAAGTGAAATACATTTTCAAACAAAAGTAACTGAATTGAGGCAACGAAGATAGTTAGAGGTGATCACAGACTATGATCCGAATATACAGTATTTTTCGGGCCGAGCAAATGTGACGTCGGAGGAGAAAATGCACAGACCACAAAAATTAACTTTTATTAATAAAAAATGAGGGTTTCAACACTCACAAACTAGAAATAACATCACCAAAACACAAATGACACAAACAAACACCTTGAGAGTGTGCCCAAGTGTGGTGGAGGTTGGTTAGAAGGTCGAGTAGCAAGCCAAGAAGATGGGACAGCATATGGGAGCAGCGGGACAGACGGCTGGTTATAGAGAAAAGTGGGAAGAAAAGAGCGTGACAGCAAGTTGCTGAGCAGAAACGGAATCGATAATGCATGGGGCAACGGAAACGGTGGAGACGAAATAAGGAATATAAAAGGGGAGATACAATCACTACCTCGAAGTAAGATACAGTCAGAGCACCAACAACCCCTTGGATACAGCCCTAGAACAGAGAAAATGATTCCACACAGGAAATTTGAAATCAAATCACAGCAAAAACTCCCTCTAAACTTAGAAACCAATTATATAAATAGACCTAGCCAAGTAGGAAATAAGAAAGGAAAGGCGACGAGAAAAAGAGGGGAAAAGATCAGGCGGCAATGCCGCCTCTCCCCAAATCCCGCTCGATCCGGGCGAGAGATGCAAAAGGAAAGGCGGCATGGACCACTTGACGTCGCTCAACCCTCTGAAACCTTGGAACAGCCCCATATGTCAGTCGGTTCAGCCGGCTAGCTTGCTTCCAGCAATCGTGCAAGAAACTCCCATTCCCGCATCCATGCGAAGGAAGCCCAATGTCAATCTCCCGGAGTTGGGGGAGCTATGACCACATTCGTCGAAGCCTCTGGCTCTGCGAGGCACGATGTCGAGTCCTCTGGCATATCGAACAAGTAGACGTGGTTGTTCCAAAGCACATTTTGATAGAAGAGATATCAGTCCAACTTTGGCACGACCTGAGCTAGAATTGTAGATAAACAAGTATTACTACGAATCAAGTGTTGCATCAACCAAGTTGTAACCTGCTTCTTCCAATCTTCGCATTCGGCTGGGTGCAACGGATAAGCTAGTATGTGAGGAGAAATTCACTCTGGCTTGAAATATGTGACAGGTTGTGCCACTCTCGCTAGCTCCTCCTCGAAAGAGATCTCTTCCCTACAGATAGGACCTGGATTCCATTACAAAATTTTCATCCCCATCAAGCTCCTTGGGCCCATTGCAACGCTGGAGTTCATCTCTTCTGTCTGGACATCTGATGTGGGGCACTATGCAGAACAGGAAATAGCCTCTGAATAACTCCACGTGATATTCCCGACATGGCACAAAATGACTCCTCTTCGAATATGTCGGACCTCCCCCCATAGAGATAACTCAGAAAGATGTATTACCATCATAAAAGGTTGTATTTCTTGTATTTGTGGTGGCCTTTTGTCCGACGTCAACTCATGCTCGTGATCCTTATGGACCGCCAAAGTAATCCTTATGTAGTTTTTCTCAACGCCTGCAAAACAATATCTTGAGGTACCACAATTTCATACTCTGCTTGAACGCTCATTACATTGAGGTCACTACCTTCTAGAACGACTACTATTACCTCAACTGGAATCTCTATCTCGGGATCCACTGGAACTGGTGGCGCCACTTCCTCGCTAGCTGCAACTGGTGATGTCTCTTCCTCACAAGTAAAAAATATTCCCGAAAGTCTTCAACTTCTCCCGTATCAACTGTCATTACCCAATTTTTCAACAATACCCTACTCGGTGAAACAGATCTCCCTTGGAAGTGCATTCTGATTCCACATGCCCAAATCCATGGCACTTGCAAAACTTTCTAGCTGTGACAGATTTAGGGATGTAGCCTAGTTTCAGATGTTGTCTATTCTAATTCAGTTTGTCCTCTGACAGGGCTGCCTTGAGTGTTCTCCTTAATGCACCCGAGCTATAAGATCCTGAGGTTGACCCTACCTGTAAAATGTGAGGGTAGCTCGGTGGTGTGGTCCCTCCACTTTTGAAACTAGTGTCTGAAGTTTTTGACTGTAGTAAGCGGGTAGGAAATGTTACTGTCTCCTACTTCATCCTCAAATTCTCTCGATCTCCCCTTCGACTCTTCTGATCACTGTCGAGGGTAACCTCCTATTGAATTTCATCCTCAATGTCGGTAATCCACCACCGGAAGTCAGCAGATCCTCGTTGTATCTCCTTTCGGGAAGACCTGGGTATTATCTAATTAGTGGCAGAGCTAAGGTTTAGAGTTGGGAGGTGAGAGAGGTTTAAAAATTTAACTTAGGATTGCTTATTTTAAAAATCAGCAAAAGGAATTGAGGGTTAGGTCAAAAATTTTGCTATGGTTGGGGATAGGAAACAACAAAGTTTTTGTGGGGGTGGCTTGAGTGGGGGCGGATGCTAAGAAACACTAAAATGGGACTAGAATTAGGCTAGCTCTGATAACAAATGATATCGGAGGAGAAAATGCCCAAACAACAAAAATTAACTTTTATTAAAAGAAAACGAGGTTTACAGCACAAACCAACTAAAAATGACATCACCAAAACACAAATGACACAAACAGACACCTCGAGAGTGTCCCCCAAAGGCGGTGGGGGTTGGTTGGAAGGTAGGGTAGCAAGTCGGGAAGGTGGAGCAGTAGTTGGGAACAGCGGTATAGCAGTTTGGACACCTAGCTGCTAGAAAAAGTGGAGGCGAAAGAGCGGGACAGCAAGTTGCTACAACAGAATCAGGATCAGCAACACAGTAGGAAGCGGTTGTGGATGGTCGGCTGCTACGGGAAATGGAGAAGACCAAGTAGGGAAGATAAAATAGAAGGTACAACGACCACCTCAGAGTAGGATACAACCGAAGCACTACCACCTCCTCAGATACAGCCCTAGTACTGGGAAAATGATTCCACACATGAAATCCGAAATCAACTCCAGTAAAAACTCCCTCTAAACTAGAAAAGAAGCACATAAATAGACCTAGCTAGGTGGAAAATAAAAAAGGAAAGGCGACGAGAAAAGGGAGGGGAAAGATCAGGCGGTAATGTCGCCTTTACCCAAATCCCGCTCAATCTGGGCGAGAGATGCAAAAGGAAAGGCGGCACAAACCCTTTGAAATCCTGGATCAGACCGCTCGAACCGGTCCCCTATGCTAGCCATTTCAGCCGACTGGCTTGCTTCCCATAATCATGTGGGAAACTCCCTTTCCCGTGTCCATGCAGGGGAAGCCCCGCATCAAAATGTAGTTATCGATGCATTATGTCATAAATCCATAGGCAGTGCAAGATGAACTATCACTCAAAGGCCAGAGTTTATTAAGTAAAGTAATGCCCTATAGTTGGAAGTTAGAAGACCATAAGATAGTGAGTATTTACATCGATTGGCAGCTGGCTGGCTTGCTTCCTCCAATTACCACGTGCATGCGGGGGAAAGCCTCACGTCAAAATGTAGTTGCTAATGCACTAAGTCGTAAATCCAAGGGCAGTGCAAGTTGAACTACCACTCAGAGGCCAGAGTTGATGAAAAAAAGTGATGCCCTACAGTTGGAAGTTAGAAGACCATAAAATAATGGGTATTTACATCAATTGGTAGTGTAAACTACTTTAGTAAATAGAATCAAAGCAGCTCAGAAAGATAATAGTGAATATTTGAAACTCCTGAAACCACTTCAATCAAGAAAGAGGTCTGAGATGGCAATCGATTAAGATGGGGATAGCAGATATAAGTTGCAGATGTGGGTATCTGCTGATTCTGATTTGATATGAGAAATTTTACATAAAGCTCATTATTCAAGGAGCACAATTCATCCAGGTAGGGCAAAAATGTACAAAGATTTAAAGTTGTCATTTTGGTGGCCGAATATGAAAAAAGATGTTGAATATGTATCTAAATATTAGGCTTATCAGATTGTGAAAACATAACATCAAAGACCCAACGGATTGCTACAATCATTGTCGTTATCTAAATGAAAATGAAAAAAATTGCTATGGATTTTGTTAAATGATTTCCTCGATCTAGACAGGGTCACGATAGTATTTGGGTTATTATTGATAAGCTAACAAAGTTCGCTCATTTCTTGGCAATCAGGCAGATAGATTCAGTGTAAAAGTTGATCAGATTGTATGTAAAAGAAATTATTAAATTGTACGGTATTCCAAAACTTATGATTTCAACTGAGACAGAAGATTCACATCGAGATTGTAGAAAGGCATTTAATAATGTTTGGGTATAAAGTTACATTTCAACACAACATTTCATCCAGAATTCAACGGAATATCAGAAAGAACAATTCAAGTATGTAAAGATTTGTTAAGGTTTTGTTTTATCAACTTTAAAAGCAATTACGAAGATCACATTTCAATGATCGATTTCGCTTATAATAATAGTTATCAGTCCAATATCACAATGGCTCCTTATGAAACAATATATGGCAGAAAGAGCATAACTCCAATGAGTTGGGTTGAAGTGGGCGAACATCAAATGTTTGGTCTTGAGCTAGTTGATAAAGCCACAAAAAAAAAACAAATTAATCAGACACATTGAAAGTTGCTCAGCATCGATAGCAGAAACACTACGACCTAAAGCACAAGGCAATCAAATTGGAAATTGGAGATTTCTTCTTTTTGAAATTCAAGCCAATGAAATGTACAACTAGATTTGGTAAAGCAAGCAAATTGAGTTCTAAGTACATCGGTAATTTTGAAATTATAGAAAAGATCGATCCAGTTGCCTATAGATTAACATTACCTGCGAATATATCAGATATTCACGATGTGTTTCACATTTTAATACTAAGAAAATAAATGTTAAATTCAGAGTACAGAAAAATCTATCATATATTGATAAGTCTGAAAGCATTATAGAACTTGATGTTAGGAAGCTAAGAAATAGACAAATCTCATTTGTTAAGATAAAGTAGAAACAAATGCCTCAAAAGTAAGCTACATAGGAAAGAAGAAGAAAAGCGAGAAAAATATCCTTCTCTATTCATGTAAAGTCAAATATTTCGTTCGATGACGAAGTAAGGAGGGGAGAGTTGTAACGCTTAAAGGTTTAGAAAGCAAGTACACTAATTTGAAAAAGTATCCCAAATTTTTCATCTCTTGAAATTTGATCGAAATAATTTTATAAAATTCTATGAATGAAAACGATCAATTCAATATAAAACACCATGCATGCATTGCTAAAGGGTTGGGACACATAAAATGTTTAAGTTATAAGTAAAATTAAATTAATTAAACTTTGATTATACCTAATGCTACCATTAATCCCGCAACTACACTATTCACAACGGGAATCAACGCCTTTTATTCCATTCGTTCGGTCAAATAGGGCTATGAGCTTGAATTTCCTTCCCCTCTCCTAAATCCCTTCTCTCTCTCTCTTGATTCCCCCTCTCGTTCGTTACATTGACACGGCAACAGCTCGGTAAAGGAGTTGCGACCTTTGCTACATTGCAAGGGCCGTGAGTAGCAACCGAGCGGTCACAAAGAGACCACAGCTCTCAGCAAGTGCTTCGGGGACAAAATTAAAAGATATGAATCCCTTTTTTACACTATTTTAGACTTTCATTTCCTTCCTCCCCCTTCCGTATTGAAGTTTGTCTCGTATTTTACACATTTTATGTTTCTGGTAGCCGTTGGAGGTGTAGATCTTGTGTCAAGAGCCTCGAAAGTGATGTGTAAGCTGTCGTAAGGGTTTTGGCACCAAATCAGCAAGGGGAAAGTAAAAAAATAGGGTATTAGGAAGAGTTGGGGAGAGAAATAGGTGACTTCAAAAAGATGAATTTATGTTGAGAAGCCGATTTGAGGTATTATTTGGGAGAATAAGTTATGTTTTGGGTTAATGCGTGTTATGAGCCAAAATTTTATGAAATCTCAAGTTGTCTATACGAGGTAGTGAGCTCGAGACAAGCATGTGGGAGCTCGTCGTAGGGCTGCTCCGTTAAGTCAGGTAAAATAATCTTACGTTAATTTAAGAAAAAAATCTTCTATAAATTTTCATATGATTTCTTATTTGACAATAATGCATTTAGAAATTTCTGCATAATTTAGATGAGTACCTGCTTGGAAATGTATGAATACAAGTAGACTTCTTTTACTATACATGTGATGTTATATCATGTTATGACATGCCACAGGTATTCATTTATAACTCATACATGCATATGAAATGTTTATTAATATATGTACAGGTATTATATGTTAAGATACAATATGAGTAATGTTATGGGTAGACTATTATCTAATTGTTTGCAAGTACACAATACAGAGATGTAGTATTCTAAACTCTTAATATTTATACGAAGACGAAAGTCTAGGAACCGTTGGGTTAGATGGTGACAGAAAGTTAGGAAATCGCGGGGCAATTGATAATAGCTATGTTGAAGGAAGCCCAACATTTATCAATAGATTATATAGCCTCGGGTCAGGGTGATGACCTATATGAAATGACATGAAAATAGTTGAGTCATATACATTAAACAAGTGACATTATCATGAAATAACCTCTATGAAATGACATTGCTATGATTATATATGATAAATAGCATATGAACATCTTTTTTATTATGCTTACGACTTATAATTTCATACTTACGACTTCATACTTAAGAATTATAAGTTACACTGCAGTATTAATTTTTACACTACCTGCTCTCTTTTCATGTTATCTACTGTGTTGTCATGTTATGACTTATGTGTATACATGTACAGTTTCATATGAGCATGCACGTTGTTTCTTTTCCAGTTATAAAATCTTATATTAGTCCTGATTATTTCTCTGAGCTCATTGTTGCCCATTCTTCGTTGTTGCCTTTAAGATAGGAGCAACAAGCACTGTGGCAAGTAGTCAACTGTATCTTTGTATAGCTTTTGCAAAATAGTTTTGGGATCTTATACATATGTTTTGAGTATGTACTTTTATAATATTGGATTTAGCATCTCGGTATAGTTTTCATGTTTCAGATGATATGTGTGTATATAAATGCGTTATAAAATCCAATATATCCATGTATATTGCGGCGATCCTTAGTTTTGATTTTAGAATTTTATGGCTCTTTCATTGTTCTTGGATATAGAAATTTTTTTCTTAAATAGATAATTTTTTTCTTAAATGATAATTTTTTATTTATAACAATTTAGTGATCATACTTGTAATTTAATCACCGTCAGACGGTCTATTCTTGTCTTTAAAATTTTAAGCTCTCGGGTTAGATCGGACACTTGCATTAAAATTTGATTTTGTGGTATACCTAAAATGTTGTGAAACATAGAAAGGTTCTAAGGGTACCCTACAATACAGCAAATGTAAAAGAGAAACTTCACCCATCCCATCAGGTCAGCTGCACTACTGTGATCAATAGCAACAACAATGTTTCTTTTGGCAAAATCATTCAACCTCAAAAACAAGAAGCTATGAACAAATTATAAGAAAGAGAATCAAAATATTGTAAAACATTTAGATTTAAGACCATATTCACTTGAAAAGTTTCAAGAAAGAACTTAATCTGAGACCATAGTGCTCAGTAGCCACCCACCAAAAACAAAAAAAAATCCTTTGTTTATAAAGAGTATTAGAGCGCCAGTAAATTATCAAAGAAAATTTATAATATTATACTTCATCATTCATACTAGCAATCCATTGTACAATTCAAGGAAAAGAACCACAAAATAATAAAATACTGCACATTAGATAAAACTTAAGGCTTGTTAATGAAGTACCTTCGGCCAGGTTCATCAAGGCTCTCATATAGAGAAGTGTAGCTCATATTGCTGAGCTCAAGCAAAATATCAAGCACAGTTAATATGTAGATTCTATCCATGTTTGTTAAAGTAACCAAGTAATGAGACTTCTCAAGGGTGTCAATAAACCCAATAACTTCAGACTTCAAGCCGTCAATCAATGGAAAATCCTTATATACTGTCTCCTTCAGAGTATCTTCCCCAAACTGAAAAATATTTTTCTCCAAGTTTGCAGATGCAAAATTACTTCCTTTACTCCAATGTAAAGTAGCACCGCTTGGCTCTGCTGTTGTTCCAACAAGGTACTTAAACAAAGATATATGTGGAATATAGCAAGGCTTTCCTGAACTGCAGCATGCAACTACAGTTGTAGAAGCATTTAAAGACTTGAGTGAATCAACGAGATGTTTCAAAACAATATAAGCACGTTTCCAGTTACCTAAATTGCCAATTGTTAACCCAATCCACAGTGTCAGCTCTTAGTACAACATTAGCTAAGTATGAAAAAAATTAATGGCAAATTCAGATTGAGAAGAAAGTAAATAGCATAAAATTATGTCAAAAAAGGAAAGAAACATGTTAGCAAATCCACAAGAATGATGGATAAAATAGTTTCAAATTATATCACTAGAAAAAATATGGTATTAGGGACGCATTTAGTTGTGTTTCTCTTTTACATAATGTATCTAAGATACTTTCAAAAAGTAGCTTTATGAAGAAATTGAAAAACTTCGTTTTCAAAACTCTGTTCTAAAAGAAACTAATGTGGGGGCTTAACAGGGTCGTGGTACTATAGTTTTTATAGTATTGCGGTCCAGCCTTTCTACCTTTCCTAGTTGTTCATTTCCCTTTTTATCACTTTCCTTGCCCACCTCCNTCAAATTATATCACTAGAAAAAATATGGTATTAGGGACGCATTTAGTTGTGTTTCTCTTTTACATAATGTATTTAAGATACTTTCAAAAAGTAGCTTTATGAAGAAATTGAAAAACTTCATTTTCAAAACTCTATTCTAAAAGAAACTAATGCGGGGGCTTAACAGGGTCGTGGTACTATAGTTTTTATAGTATTGCGGTCCAGCCCTTCTACCTTTCCTAGTTGTTCATTTCCCTTTTTATCACTTTCCTTGCCCACCTCACTTTCCTGTCCTAGCCTTTTCCTATTATATTACTTTTCCTTTTTATTGTATTTACTTTCCAATGATCTTCTATTCCTCTAGCTTCTATTATAAATATGTGATGTGAGCATGTTTAAAGGGGATTTTGATTGTTTTTTTATTTCCGATCGTAGCATCTAAAGCGTTTTCCCTTCCGAGAGATGTATCCAAAGACGAAAATGTGTTTCAGTTGTAACTCGTTATAGGTGGTGACTGCCCCCCAAAGATCAAATGGTGCTCCAGCAGTATTTCGATCCCGCGGGGATATTTATACTTACACAACTCGTCCGCAACCTTTCCAACTATCTCCCTCGCTTCCACAGTCCCCGGACGGCGCTCCCCTTTTTTGTCCCGTAGTCCACACCACCCTTCTCCTTCGCTGCCCCTCCCTGTCCAAGTCCCTTGCTTCTTTGTTTTCGCTGTCTGAAATCCTCACCTTTGTTGTCGCAGCTCGCCAATCCTTCCTTTTGTTATTCTACCCCTGTCCCGCCATCTGACATCACCACCGCAGCCCACAAACCCTTCCTCTTGCAGTCATATCGTTGTCCATCCATCCCACACTTGTTGTCACCCTCAAAACAGTCATCAAAAACTCCTTCACAGTTATAATCGCCACTNTTCCACAAAATTGCAATGAGATCTTCTCTCACAATATATGTGAAACTCATTTGGCATACAGACACCAAGTAAGAGCTTCCCATTTCCTATAGGT
The DNA here is from genome assembly GCA_002079205.1 of Phalaenopsis hybrid cultivar. Lineage (NCBI taxonomy): Eukaryota > Viridiplantae > Streptophyta > Magnoliopsida > Asparagales > Orchidaceae > Phalaenopsis > Phalaenopsis hybrid cultivar. Next base: position 77,083 of record JXCR01144662.1, on the reverse strand, counting down.
GACCATTTTAAGGCAACCACAGGCCCGTTAAAAAATAAAACATCTTCTAGTATAAAGCTTCCACCACCTATCAAGCATATTGGAGTCCAAATATTAAGGGTGGTCATGCTTTTACTGCATATGCTCACTGTAGCAATTTTACCACCACATGTCGATAATGACACTGCATTAACTGGGCCATCATGTGCAGCAAATTTGCCCACAAGAACCCAGGGTACGCACTCTGACTCGGATGAATTTGCGGATGAAACTTTCCAAAGCTCCAATACACCATCAGAAAATCCTGTTGCCATTAAACTAAAAGAATTGCCATTTGAACCGTTATCAGAAATCACATTCTTTCCAGTGGAGATCTTAGAATGATTCAGAGTAACCACAGAAACACAGATCATTGTTTCAGTATTTTGTGAGTGTGGAAAATTCCATGAGGCTGGATGGATGGCAGCGGAATATCTTCTACCACTGCAAGCCATCCATTTGCTCATATTTTCAGACCCTAAAAGGGTGTCAGAATCGGATCTAAATTCACAAGAACTTCCAGTTATATCTTCAGATTGCAGAATAATTTTCCATGTTAAAGTCCTACATTCCNAAATATTGAGGATGAAACCCAGGGGAAGATTACTATCAACTGAGATTTGGGGAATCAAAGGGTAACAAGAGACAAGAATTTGAATCCCTTCCATAAAAAGGACTTTAATGATGCAGAACGGCCACGACGCTTTGGAATCCAATATAAAAGGAGGTCGAGAGAGGAGAGAGCATATAGAGAATGGGAGAATCTAATGATGAAGCGAGAGATATAGCATCAGTTCCTATTAGCATACTATAGACAAAAAATTCAGACTCTAGCATCAGAAGTGTAGAGACCACATCACTAGGCGATCACCACGTCATACAGGCAGTGCTCATCCTTAGATTCTTAAAGGCGGATTAGACCCAGGAGAACATCCAAATTGACCTCGTCAAAGAAAATGTTGAGTCGGAGTGGATAACAAATGGAATCAATCCAAATACCTAAATCCATCCCTACCAAGAAATGTTGCAAGTGACATGGATTTGATCATATTGAATCAAACTGCACAATTAGGGGGTGATCTGTTTCGCAAAACAGGGCATTCTTAAAAATTTGGACCACAATAGATACTGAAGTTGAAGAGGACACAAAGGAAAAAAACCAACTGGAAAACCAGCTTCCAGTTGATGAGGAAAAGATATAAATAGATTAAACTTTAGTCTGGCTCGTAGTGCAACTTTAGGCCACTAGTTTAAACCAGACTGAAACTATAAAGGGTTTTTGGCTAGGATCAAATTCAGGAGACCACTTGAGCAATTTCATAAATTTTCCATCAATTGACATATATTTCTTGGAAAATATTTTGACATAATTATCTACTTTGGATAATTGTATCATCACATGTCTCTCATCAAAAAGACCAACCTTTCAATTTCTCAATAGTTTGAGATCTTCAAAAGTCTTTCGAACTATTTCAATTTTAGGATGTCTCAATTGGAATTTCCAAATGAGGGTAAATTTGCACTTATCAACCACGTTGGAAACTTCAATATCATAGAAAATTAGAGCTAGTTTTCCACTCTTTCGACACGTCTTCTTGATGAGGTTACAGTCCCCTGACCTTCAAATGATTCATGATAAACTTGAGGGAAAACTTGATCCATTGATCCCACAAAGCAACCATATCAACATAAGAAGTCTTCTAAAGGTTTAAAACTCAAGTTGTCGGTGGTTGAGGAACAAAAGCCATAGAGCTGAGAGTCGAACAGCAGGTAGCCACAGGGCTTCAGTCGTGACTTCTATCGGAGCACTCATGTGTGTTGTTGTATAGAGCCTAACGCCTTCTTTGCCGCACAATCCACAAAGCAGGGATCAAGCGGTGCGGGAAGATCATGACACATGAAGGATCACGACACTGTGCAAGGATCAAGCTCGCGACTAGATTGCGGCAACTGCGATCCCTCATGCATACGCCGACATTTGTTCCTCCATGCTCGAACANAATAAAACATCTTCTAGTATAAAGCTTCCACCACCTATCAAGCATATTGGAGTCCAAATATTAAGGGTGGTCGTGCTTTTACTGCATATGCTCACTGTAGCAATTTTACCGCCACATGTNTTGTTTTATCTTATCATCAATATCCTTGTTTACTTTCCTAGATTTTCCATGGTCAATCTCACGCCATAATCTAACAGTTCCATCCAAGCAACATGTAAGCAGCACATCACTCCATGAGNTTTTCCATGGTCAATCTCACGCCATAATCTTACAGTTCCATCCAAGCAACATGTAAGCAGCACATCACTCCATGACCGTAAAGCATCATTTGTTAATTTCATTGATGTGGATGGTCTCCACCTAATAAAAGAAACAGGTTGAGGATGGCATAGTTGGAACTTCATTAATTCAGATTTCCCGTCACTGTGATAAACAGAAACATGCCTACAATCCACTTTATNCATAGTTGGAACTTCATTAATTCAGATTTCCCGTCACTGTGATAAACAGAAACATGCCTACAATCCACTTTACGTAAATTTTGTGAACCCATTTCAGCAGAATTAAACAAGCAACGTGCTGCTGTAGCAACTGAGCCTTCAGCAGACCACGTTGCCGAAACCATACCTTGAGGAACAGCTGCTGAAGACTTCCAAGCCATTTCCCATGAACTACCCTTCCTTCTCCAAAGTACAACATCTACGCCAGCTGCAATCAACCCATCACCAGAACCAGTCCATTCAATCGCTTCTATAATAGAAGACTGCATGATCTCTGCAGTCTGCCTCCAGCAGAATGAACCTGTAAATATCGAATGTTATTAGATATCAAAACACTTAAGCTTCAAATAGTTGAGTAAATTCCAAATGAACTGTAATGAAACTTCAGCCTACTGTCATTGACAGAATATTACAATGGTAGAATTTGTTTAGTGGCGCAGAAATACTAAATGAGAATAACAAAAAAATTGATGGCCAAGAAAAAGGCGCTTACCCCTAGAAACTGCATTAGAAAACCGGGTAACTTTGAAATGTAGAACCTCCAACATAGGGTCAGAAGTGTAATAGTTCTCTTTCATATTCATTAGGAGGAAGTACATTCATTGAGTATTTGGAGGGGTGGAGCTTGATTTGAAAAATAAGCTATCCAATCTAACAATGATTAGAAGATAGGTCACATTTTACAAATGTCTGAGGCATAGTTTCATACAATTTTCATATTCTTTTGATATATTAATGCAAAATGCAATTTTCAATGTGGGTTTATTACTGATTTATGATACCGAAGTTAACCCAAATAACAATAAGGAAGTAACTATTATTACTGAAAAAGCAAATTGGAGATTACAACCCGACACACTGAAATAGGAAATAAAATGAAGTACGACGCAACCCCGACTAGGGTGATACCAAGTTGGTCGTGGGGGCTGTTGGGGATTAGGGAAATGTCACTGTAAGGGAGTTAAGTGGAGCAAGGGGGCGATTACAGCTGGGGAATAACAGATATTTGCTGTCATGGATGGCAGGAAGCAGGTAGGATGGCCGGGCAGCAGTGAAACAGTAAAGCAAAGGGTTTCGGGGAGGTGGCAGCGAGGTAGGGTGACCAGACAGCAGTAAAACAGCTAGGCGACAGAGTTGCGGCGCTGCGGCAATGAAGCAGAATGGCTGGACAGCGGTTAAACAGCAAGGTGATGCAGTTTCGATCTTGCAGCAGCGATGTAAAATGGATGGGAAGGCTGGAATTGATGTGGGAGAGCTGCCCCGAGCGGCAACAGCCAAGGTGTGGTTGGTCCAGAGCAACAACAGTAAAAGATGCGTGGTGTATGGATGTTGGAAGCAAGGCGGAGTGGGAAGTGGGGTTCCTGGAAGGCAGCTGCAAGCCAGAAGGGAGGAGTACAGGGTTTGGAAGGCAGCTGCAAGGTGGACTGCATAAAAACAACCAAGTAGGGTTATTCTGGGCAGCTGCAGCAGGTACGGGATGGTGACAGCGGAGGGAAAAGAAGCAGAGGAAGGGAAAGTCGAGGATAGTCACCACCTCAGAACGAGATACAACTGAAACACCACTAGCCCTTGGAAACAACCATAGAAAAAGAAATCGAAGACGTCGACGGCTGTTCTATCAGAAAACTCATCTCCGAACCCTAATACAACACATATATAGGAAATGTTTAGAAAAGAATGAAAGATAAAAGGAAACGTGCTGAAAATTGGAAAGAAATTAAAATAAAAATCGTTCGCATTGACTGTCCATTCACACGAACCTCGCGGTCACGAGATCACAAGATCTCCGACTCCACGTCCGCCTATTTGACACCTGTATCAGTATCAAGAGATTAAGACAGCTTCAAGCTCATCCATCAAAGATTTCGTCTCCTCATATAGGTCTGCCCCGATAGCTTTAAGGTTATAGTCTCCCGGTAAGCCAAACCCGCAGGTGTTGTCATTCTAAAGCACATCCTGATAGAATAAATATTCATCTTTTTTTGACACAACATGGCTGGAGATGCATGTCGACATAGATTTTCATAACGTAACTCTCAACCTATCATATTTATAATTTACCTCTTCCACTCCCTGCACCCAGTGGGGGCACATCTGATTAACAAATTCAATCAGAGGAACTAACTCTGGACTGAAATCTATGGAAAGCTAGGCAATTCTCAATAGCAACCATTCAGGAGATCTCTTTTTCTTTTTTGAAAAGACCTGGATCCCATTGTAGGATGTTCTTTCCCGCAAAAGCTCCTAAGGCGATTTTCAAACGGTGGGTCATCCCTCTTGCCTGACTATATATCGGTGGTATACTTTTGAACTGAATTTAATACTCAAATGACTTCATATGGTCTTCTAGAAGTAGCTTCAGGCTTCTCATCTCTAATATTTTGAATTTTTCTTAGTAAGAGCAACTCGGGAGGTAGGTTATATATCTAAAAATTCTAAAATTCTCTCATCTGAGTTCATCCTATATATGGCATCAACTCCTTAAACTTATGGCCCATTTAGACATTCAATACCAGTCATGTTGTTGCTCTTCTAAACTTCTGCAAAAAAGAGAATTCAAGGCGCCACAACCTCATGCTCTGCATGAACACCCATTACCTCAGACTCACTCCTGTCTAAAACAACTGTTAATCACGGTGGAGTATCTCTCATGGGCTCAGTTTGAAGAACATGCATCTCTCCCTCATCAGTTGGCAGTTGGTACTTCTCTTTTGTGTCCTCACTTTCTCGAGAAGCTATTGTGTCATTGTTCAGTTCTTCAAATGCTCCCTGCTTAATGAAATAAACCATACTCTTGTTTGGGCCTGTGAAACCTGTTGCACCTCCTAGCGGGTACAAATTTGGGAATGTTGGTTGGCTTCACCTATTCTCCTCTCTGAACTAGTTTCTCCTCAGGTGGGGATAAATTGAATGCTCGATTGGGTATACTCTTACAGCTTGATTCTAAGATTAAACTGTATTTGTAAGATGCGGCGATCACCCAGAGAGGTTGTCTCAAGAATATGCCCAGTTGTTAATGAACTGATAAGTACTAGTGTTGCATCTCTTATTGGACTAGGTAGTGATATTATTTTTCGCTTCCCACTTACATAAGTACTTCGATTTTTTCCACCATAGCAACATACTCTTCTTTAACTTGATGAAGGCTAGCTTTATCATTTTGTCTAGTGGGACATCCTTGTACTCCAATACATATTCCACTACCTGAAGCCGCTCGATGAACTCGCCCGGATCCATGTGATCGTCAAAATATGCAAGTCACCTTACATTTCAAAATTTTGGCTTCTCCTATGATATTTCATGTCAAATCTCTGGGGTATTGGTTCTTCATTACTGGAAACTACTGTGAAAGGGATTTATTTTATCCCTTCGATCTGATAAATCATCTAGTCGCTAGGAGAGACCCTTTGGAATTGTCTCTTCTCGAAGGCGACAAACTTTTGTTGCAGTTGGAGAATTTTCTTAGAAAGTTCCTGAACAGCTCTTTGAAGATTTCTCATAAATGGCATTATGCAAATTCCTCCCGATCAAGTTTCTGATAATTATCTCCTCTGTGGCGTTACTAGGGTTTAGGTTTGAAGGGGTGAAAGGTATGTATGGGTTGTTTGAGTGGAAAAGAGAGAGAAGAAAAAAATATTTTGGGGGAGGGGGCTAATTTCGTAACACTAGAATAGGACTAATGTTATGCTAGCTCTGATATCAAATCATACTGGACTAGTTCAAAAAATAATATGAAAGCAAATATTATTATTAAAAAAGCAAATAGGAGATTACAACCCGACGCACTTAAATAGGGAATAACAAGTATGACACACAACCCCGACTGGGGCGACTCTAAGGTAGTGATGGAGGCTGTTGAGGGTTGGAGAAAAGTGACGGCGAGGTAGGGAAGTGGAGTAAGGGGGTGAGCGTTGCAGGGGGAATAGCATATTCTTGTTGTCATGAAAGGCAGCACGCAGGTAGGTCGGGCAAGGGTGAAATAGCAAAGCGAAAGGGTCAAGGAGGCGACAGCGAGGTAGGATGACCAGACTGCGGTAAAAAAATTAGGCAACAAAGTTGCGGGGATGAGGCAACGATGAGGTATGACTGAACAGTGGTAAAATAGCAAGGTGACGCAGTTGCGGGGCTGCAGCAATGAGCAGGACGATTGAGAAGGCCGGAATTGATGTGGGAGAGTTGTCCTGAGTGGCAACAGCCAAGGTGTGGCTGGTCCAAAGCAGCATCAGCAAAAGATGAGCGGTTTATGGCTACTTGCAGCAAAGTGAAGTGGGAAGTGGGGTTCTTGGATAGCGGCTGTAAGTCAAAAGGGAGGAGTGTGTGGTTTGAAAAATGGAGACAAGGTGGACTGCTGAAAAATGGCCAAGGAGGGTTGTTTCTGTGCGGCCGTTGTAGGTAAGGTGACGGTGGCAACAGAAGGAAATGATGCAAAGGAAAGGAAAGTCGAGGATACTCATCACCACAGAACAAGATATAGCTGANTACGCCAGCTGCAATCAACCCATCACCAGAACCAGTCCATTCAATCGCTTCTATAATAGAAGACTGCATGATGTTTGCAGTCTGCCTCCAGCAGAATGAACCTGTAAATATCCAGTGTGATTAGATATCAAAACTCTTAAGCTTCAAATAGTTGAGAAAATTCCAAATGAACTGTAATGAAACTTCAGCCTACTTTCAATGACAGAATATTACAATGGTAGAATTTGTTTAGTGCTGCAGAAATACTAAACGAAAATAACAAAAAAATTGATGGCCAAGAAAAAGGCGCTTACCCCTAGAAACTGCATTAGAAAACCGGGTAACTTTGACATGTAGAACCTCCAACATAGGGTTAGAAGTATAAAAGTTTTCTTTCATGTTCATTAGGAGGAAGTAAATTCATTGAGTATTTGGAGGGGTGGAGCTTGATTTGAAAAATAAGCTATCCAATCTAGCAATGATTAGAAGATAGGTCACATTTTACAAATGTCTGAGGCATAGTTTCATACAATTTTCGTATTCTTTTGATATATTAATGCAAAATGCAACTTTCAATGTGGGTTTATTACCCATTTATGATACCGAAGTTAACCCAAATAACAATAAAGAAGTAACTATTATTACTGAAAAAGTAAATTGGAGATTACAACCCGACACACTGAAATAGGAAATAAAATGAAGTACGACACAACCCCGACTAGGGTGACACCAAGTTGGTCATGGGGGCAGTTGGGGATTGGGGAAATGTCACTGTGAGGGAGGTAAGTGGAGCAAGGGGGCGACTACAGCTGGGGAATAACAGATATTTGCTGTCCTGAACGGCAGGAAGCAGGTAGGATGGTCGGGCAGCAGTGAAACAGTAAAGCAAAGGGTTTCGGGGAGGTGGCAGCGAGGTAGGGTGACCAGACAGCAGTAAAACATCAAGGCGACAGGGTTGCGGCGTTGCGGCAATGAAGCAGAATGGCTGGACAGCAGTTAAACAGCAAGGTGATGCAGTTTCGAGGATGCAGCAGTAATGTAAAATGGATGGGAAGGCTGGAATTGATGTGGGAGAGCTGCCCCGAGCGGCAACAGCCAAGGTGTGGTTGGTCCAGAGAGAGTAAAAGATGCGTGGTGTATGGATGTTGGAAGCAAGGCGGAGTGGGAAGTGGGGTTCCTGGAAGGCGGCTGCAAGCCGGAAGGGCTGCAAGGTGGACTGCATAAAAACAACCAAGTAGGGTTATTTTGGGCAGCTGCAGCAGGTACCGGATGGTGACAGCGGAGGGAAAAGAAGCAAAGGAAGCGAAAGTCGAGGATAATCACCACCTCAGAACGAGATACAACCGAAGCACCACTAGCCCTAATATACAATCATAGAAAAAGAAATCGAAGACGTGGACGGTTGTCCTGTCAGAAAACTCATCTTCGAACCCTAATACAACACATATACAGGAAATGTTTAGAAAATAATGAAAGATAAAAGGAAATGTGCTGAAAATTGGAAAGAAATTAAAATAAAAATCATTCGCGTTGACTGTCCATTCACACGAACCTCGCGGTCACGAGATCACAATATCTCCAACTCCTCGTCCGCCTATTTGACACCTGTATCAGCATCACGAGATTAGGACAGCTTCAAGTTCATCCGTCAAAGATTTCGTCTCCTCATATAGGCCTGCCCCGATAGCGTAAAGGTTACAATCTCCCGGTAAGCCAAACCCACAGGTGTTGTCATTCTAAAGCACATCCTGATAGAATAAATATTCATCTTTTTTTTGACACAACATGGTTGGAGATGCGCGCCGACATAGATTTTCATAACGTAACTCCCAACCTATCATATTTATAATTTACCTCTTCCACTCCTCGCACCCAGTGGGGGCACATCTGATTAACAAATTCATTCGGAGGAGCTAACTCTGGACTGAAATCTATGGAAAGCTAGGCAATTTTCAATAGCAACCATTCGGGAGATCTCTTTTTCTTTTTTGAAAAGACATGGATCCCATTGTAGGATGTTCTTTCCTGCAAAAGCTCCTAAGACGATTTCCAAACGGTGGGTCATCCCTCTCGCCTGACCATCTATCGGTGGTATACTTTTGAACAGAATTTAATACTCAAATGACTCCATATAGTCTTCTAGAAGTAGCTCCAGGCTTCTCATCTCTAATATTTTGGATTTTCCTTAGTAATAGCAACTCAGGAGGTAGGTTATATATCTAAAAATTCTAAAATTCTCTCATCTGAGGTTGTCCTATGTATGGCATCAACTCCTTAAACTTATGGCCCATTTAGACATCCAATACCAGTCATGTTGTTGCTCTTCTAAACTTCTGCAAAAAAGATAATTCAAGGCGCCACAACCTCATGCTCTGCATGAACACCCATTGCCTCAGACTCACTCCTGTCTAGAACGACTGTTAATCACGGTGGAGTATCTGTCATCGGCTCAGTTTGAAGTACATGCATCTCTCCCTTCATCAGTTGGCAGTTGGTACTCCTCCTTTGTTTCCTCACTTTCTCGAGAAGCTATTGTGTCATTGTTCAGTTCTTCAAATGCTCCCTGCTCAATGAAATAAACCATACTCTTGTTTGGGCATGTGACACCTGTTGCACCTCCTAGCGGGTACAAATTTGGGAATGTTGGTTGGCTTCACCTATTCTCCTCTTTGAACTAGTTTCTCCTCAGGTGGGGATGAATTGAATTCTCGATTGGGTGTACTCTTACATCTTGATTCTAAGATTAAACTGTATTTGTAAGATGTGGTGGTCACCCAGTGAGGTTGTCTCAAGAATATGCCCAGCTGGTAATGAACTGATAAGTACTAGTGTTGCATCTCTCATTTCTTATTGGACTAGGTAGTGAAATTATTTTTTGCTTCCCACTTACGTAAGGGCTTCGATTTTTTCCATCATAGCAACATACTCTTCTTTAACTTGATGAATGCTAGCTTTATCATTTTGTCTAGCGGGACATCCTTGTACTCCAATACATATTTCACTACCTGAAGCCACTCGATGAACTTGCCCGGATCCATGTGATCGTCAAAATATGCAAGTCACCTTACATTTCAAAATTTTGGCTTCACCTATGATATTTCATGTCAAATGTTTGGGGTATTGGTTCTTCATTACTGGAAACTGCGATGAAAGGGATTCATTTTATCCCTTCGATCTGATAAATCATCTAGTCGCTAGGAGAGACCCTTTCGAATTGTCTCTTTTCGAAGACGACAAACTTTTGTTGCAGTTGGAGAATTTTCTTAGAAAGTTCCTGACCATCTCTTTGAAGATTTCTCATAAATGGCATTATGTAAATTCCTCCCGATCAAGTTTTCGATAATTATTTCCTCTGTGGCGTTACTAGGGTTTAGGTTTGAAGGGGTGAAAGGTATGTATGGGTTGTTTGAGTGGAAAAGAGAGAGAAGAAAAAGAAAAAAATATTTTGGGGGAGGGGGCTAATTTGGTAACGCTAGAATAGGACTAATGTTATGCTAGCTCTGATATCAAATCATACTGGAGTTAACCCAGAAAATAATATGAAAGCAAATAGGAGATTATAACCCGACGCACTGAAATAGGGAATAACAAGTATGACACACAACCCCGACTGGGGCGACTCTAAGGTAGTGATGGAGGTTGTTGGGGATTGGAGAAAAGTGACGGCGAGGTAGGGAAGTGGAGTAAGGGGGTGAGCATTGCAGGGGGAATAGCATATTCTTGTTGTCATGAAAAGCAGCACGCAGGTAAGTCGGGCAAGGGTGAAATAGCAAAGCGAAAGGGTCAAGGAGGTGACAGGGAGGTAGGATAACCAGACTGCGGTAAAAAAATTAGGCAACAAAGTTGCGAGGATTGGGCAGCGATGAGGTATGGCTGAACAGTGGTAAAATAGCAAGGTGACGCAGTTGCGGGGCTGCAGCAATGAGCAGGACGACTGAGAAGGCCGGAATTGATGTGGGAGAGTTGTCTTGAGTGGCAACAGCCAAGGTGTGGCTGGGCCAAAGCAGCATCAGCAAAAGATGAGCGGTTTACGGCTACTTGCAGCAAAGTGAAGTGGGAAGTGGGGTTCCTGGAAGGCGGCTGCAAGTCAAAAGGGAGGAGTGTGTGGTTTGGAAAATGGAGACAAGGTGGACTGCAGAAAAATGGCCAAGGAGGGTTGTTTCTGTGCGGCCGTTGTAGGTAAGGTGACGGTGGCAATGGAGGGAAATGATGCAAAGGAAAGGAAAGTCGAGGATACTCATCACCACAGAACAAGATACAGCCGAAGCACCACTCCCCTTGGATACAGCCATAGATGGGAAAACAGAGACGTTGGCAAAAAAGACACCAAAAACTCTTTAAAAATACTAATACAACATATATATAAGAAAAAACTTGAAAGAAATAAAGATAAAAGAAAATGTGTTGAAAATTAGAATGAAATCAAAAGAACAATTCTTCCATTCGACACTGCCCATTTGCACAAACCTTGTGGTCACGAAAACACGAGGTCTCCGACTTNGCACCACTCGCCCTTGGATACAGCCATAGATGGGAAAACAGAGATTGTGGCGGCTGTCCCGACAAAAAACACACCAAAAACTCTTTAAAAATACTAATACAACATATATATAAGAAAGAACTTGAAAGAAATAAAGATAAAAGAAAATGTGTTGAAAATTGGACCGAAATCAAAAGAACAATTCTTCGATTCGACACTGTCCATTTGCACAAACCTCGTGGTCACGGAAACACGAGGTCTCCGACTCCCACGCTTGTCTATTTTCCCGCATCAATCTAGATAAGAGATTTCATGCCAAACAAAATTTAGATATGTATTCAGTAGGGGAGGCTCCATCAAAAACCAAAATTTAAAGATTTATTTGAAAATGAATTATTTTCCATGAAGCACCCATAGAACAATTAAAGTTATTAACGATTCAATCTAAAGACGAACTAACCCAGCCAGAACATCATATAAAATTCATTCTATCAAAAATCTCGCATCAGGTGAAATCTAATTACAAATTAGGTTCATCCTTCATTCAAGCTAGGGATGGCTCATTACATTCAATCCAACTGATATTCAAACCAAAAAATTGATATGTTTTACTTTTTAAGGCAAGTTCCTAGTCCAAAATACATACATATACTTCTTCATATAAAGATTCATATAAATAAATGTATAAATGCATTTATAAATTCTACCTATATGCATTTATAATTACAAACATATAGTATTTGATTTGTCAACAAGATTGCTCTATCCAATCCAATCTCAAAATTCAAGCCTTCCCATAATCAGATTTGGCGCATTAGTTGGCCCAGTATACTATGATACAGGCTCAATTTGTTCCAACAGTTGATCAATTTTTTTAGTGTTTCATGATTCTCAAGAGAAATTCATAACCCAAATTATGGATATGGATTATCAAAAACAGTGGTGCTACTTATCTTATAACTTGATCTACGAAATCATATATCACTCAAATTATTATAACTTCCCACTGTCATGAATAGTTGTTACAGAAAAACTATAAATGAAATTCATTTGGCCATTATTTCACAGTAAAGAAAGAATGTGTGCATTTTTTCAACATGTTACTAATTCGTTGGTTAGAAAATCCAGAATGGCATGAAGAACACCCTAAATCTTGTAAATTCAAACTTAGTCAATTTTGAAAGGAATAAAACATAAAAAATTTATTGACTGACAGCCATAGAATCTTATTATATTCGCATAAAGAGTTTGATATGTGTTTAAGAATTTAAGATTTACGAGGGGGACAAGTCCTTTGATCAATTAAACCCTATTAATGATGGGACTTAACAGATACTGGATTTAACCAATAACGGCCAGAAACAGCAACTACCAGAACATTACAATCTAGGAAGATTTACCTACATACCATGTAATTCTTATGCATATACATATCTAACACCAAAACTTCAACTTGTACATACATGCCACGGTAACTATGCAAAAAAAAAAAAGGTGTATTTCACTATTTTTATGCATAGAAAAGGTGGCATGTATGTAAAAATTGAAGTTTTGGTGTTAGATATGTATATGCATAAGAATTCCGTGGAATGTAGTTATAAAATTCCTATAACTTGACGTGTCTAAAACTCTCTGTCTTAAAAAAGGATGCCAAACAGATCCACAGGAATGATCAACGAGTTTTTTCACAATTCTATATCTCTGCTGCTTTAACGCAAGGGAAAGGAATAAACATGAAGCATTAACTAGCCCTAATAAGCCTCAATCAATCGGAGAAAGCACGCCTATTATCAGAAGGCATCACAGTCAAACAGAACGACAACTCTTCAAACCTGTATCATTGTCGGGTTGAGGCTCGTAGAGCGAAATAGATTTGCCGTGCGATGCTGCGACCTCGCCCTCCGAAGGAAGAACGGGGCACCAGGTGACGGCGTCTACGTCAGCGAGCACGTTGGCATCGCCGCTGGAGGACGGCTCAATGACCTGGAGAAAAAATGGACCGACTAGGGTTTCGTGCTCAGGGAGAGGCGAAGGGAAGTGAGAAATCACGAGGAGGGAGGAAGCACCATAGGCAATCCAGGAGGAACCACCGAAGTCATACAGAAAGTCAACCGCCGACGACCGTCGATTGGGAGGGGGAGGGATGAGCTGCGATCTGAGTAGCGAGAGAGGGAGTAGCCTCGATACTTCTTCGGCCTCCTCGGAGACCGAGGGCGTAGGGGAGGCCCCGCCGGTAACGGCTTCGTCGATCATGAAGTCTCACTGAGGCTCATAACCATCAACGGCTGTCCCAGAATGGCGAAGGTCCGGTTTTCGATTAATAAGTTGGACCAATATGCTGCTCCACGAGTTATTCTTAGTTTTCCATAAAAATTCATAAACCAAATGAGTTTGTATACGAAAAATACGACCTCACAATTCTCAAACTAATCTGAAGGCCAAAATAGAAGATGATAGAATAATCGGGCCTAAACAACCCTCATGGATCTCAGAAAGAATGACAACTAAAGAGGAGGAGATGATCGTTGGTAGATTGAACCATCGGATCGAAAACCGGCACACTTGTTGATCGGTTACTGACGCATAACCCGAATTCGATTGATCGACTAAGCTCGACGATAGACGGGCTCACTATCAGTCGGGCAACCTGATCTAATATCTTATTATGTTTTCTCTGTAATTTACTAAAATAGCCCATCAAAAGCTAATGATTATAGTGCAATATGTAGTTGTAACATTCATATCACTATGTCTATAAATAAAAGTCATTTCATGGTAAACAGTTATGCATTTCAAGTTTTTTTTTTTAACTTTTTCTGCTTGATCTTGTTACGCTTTATTCCTTGAGTGTGTTTCTTGGACACTCTTAGATTATAAAATCCTTTCAGATGTGTTGAGTGTGGAACCATGTCATCAACAAGATGAAAAGAACAACAACACAGAGAAACTAGTCATAGAAATATAGTAGGTGGGATGCACTAGAGAGTTTGTGAATGAATTCATCCAACATAGACTGCAGGACTTGAGAACTTAGATCACCAATCAGATGTCAAGACAATTCGCAAAAGCGCTCAGATCAGTTGCAACCTTGGGGGCAACCCCCGTCACAGGAGGAGAACAAGCTCAACATGAGACACCCGACGTCCCTCGAGAGGAACCCCTGCCGCCTAATGGGAGGAGAACAAACCATCTAGAGAGATTTGAGGATGTGTGGTACCAGTACAGTGACGGATTCGCCCGTGGTACAAAGACATTGACTTGGGCAAGCCGAAGTGCTAAAACAACCAGAGAACACTTTCCCTTTACTAATCTCTAGACCTAAACCTTTGGAGAAGTCATATAAGGGACGGTCGCATCCCAATGACTACCTCACGTCTTTTGAATCCTCAATGTGCCTATTAAGGATCTCTGATGCCTTTAAGTGTAAAATGTTCTTTCTAATGTTGAGATTGTCTGCCCTAAGATGGTTCAAAGCTTTATCGGTAAGGGTAAGTACCTGTTATGCATAATTCAAGAGGCGTTTTCTGACACAGTTCACTAGTGCACTAAGACCTAAGAAAAGTTTTTCATCCCTATGGCAGTTGAAACAAAGACCCAACAAGAGGTTGTTCTCCTTTATTGTGTGGTTCCAGAGAGAAACACTAGATGTGAAGGACTTAAAATCAGATATTGCCCGAGCCGCTATAACCCAAGGTTTGAGGTCCGAAAGTTTTTGTTTTGACCTCAACCTTATGGAGCCCCAAAACTTGGTCAAATTGTTGGATACGACCAATAAATACATCAGTGCATATGAGAACGCTTTCGAGCCCTCCGAACAAAGACACCAGGAGCGACCACCACAAAACAATGGGTGGAAACCAAGAGAGAACACACAACTATCCATCCAACCATACTATGAAAGTCATCCCTACATGTCAGCGCTATTTTTGGTTGGAGGAGTTGCCGGTAAGAAGTTGTCGGTCACCGAAATCAAAATCATGTCACCCGCTTTGGAAGGACGTTTTAATTTACATTTATATTTAGTTTTAGAAAAATATGAAATCAAACTGACCTCATATTTTTCACAGTTTAAATGAAAGAGCGATGTACTTCAAATCCTGTATCTATCCCGAAGGATAAACGCAAGACTTGAGGATGAGGCTCGATCAAATAAACTAAGGAATATATGACATCCGATTGGTCTGCGAAACCTTTGTATTTGCCAACAAGTTCCCCTATTTAACACAAAGAATTAAATAGGGCTTATATTAAGTTGGATTCGGACATGCTTCTTATATTATTTAATATAAAAGATTAAATAGGGTTTATATTAAGCTGGGTTCGGACATGCTTCATATAAGGGTACCCCTATAGTTAATTACATCTTAAATGACCAAAGTCACCTAAGAAGACTCTCGATAAAAATCTAGCCTATAGTTAATTACATCTTAAATGACCAAAGTCACCCAAGAAGACTCTCGATAAAAATTAGAAAATATTATCTTCAAGGAGTTTCAAAGGGTAGGACTTTTCAATGAGATCAAACGTAGAGGTGTGAAAGGGGATGGGTTCAAATTTGGAGCATTTTGTTGTAGAGAGTAAAGGAGGAAAAATTAGGGGATGTCATGGATCCAGAGGAGAACCTCGGAGACTTCTCGGGCTATCCTAATGTTTGGCTTCAGTTTTGAGGAGAAATGTTTAAGTGTTTCGTCCTGTCAATTTTATTAGTTAAAGCTTACATTCTTGTGAAACTATCACACAAATAGCCTAGAAGATGTGAGGGTTTAGGTCGTGACGGACGATAACCTCGGAATCCTAAGACGGGTTAGGGCTTATTTTGTATAACAGGGTTATACAAAGGCCTAAAAATAAGATGAGAATTTACATTGCGTAGGCAAGCAACCTTGAATTCCTATGGCTTTGTTGTTTATATCTAAGGAAGGAAGATTAGTTTAGCTGAGGAAGACAGATTTTGCTGTTGAAGATGGCTGTGCTGCCCATCATGCTAGATCCAAGCTCCTTGCTGCGACGAGTTTGAGTTTTCTAGTGTATCAAGTTATGATGTCAAATCGTGTGGNGGTTTCGTTGTTGAAGATGGTCGTGCTGCCCACCATGCTAGCTCCAAGCTCCTTGCCGCGATGAGTTTGAGTATTCTAGCATGTCAAGTTATAATGGCATGCTAGCTCCAAGCTCCTCGCCGCGATGAGTTTGAGTTTTCAAGTGTGTCAAGTTATAATGTCAAATCAGGTGGCCCTATGGTTGAAGTTCTTTAAATTTTATAGAGGGCATATTAAAGTTGATTAGAGCAACAGTGGGCCCTATGGTTGAAGTTCTTTAAATTTTATGAGGGCATATTAAAGTTGATTAGAGTGACACCAGTCCCTATGGTTGAAGTTCTTTAAATTTTATGAGGGCATATTAAAGTTGATTAGAGCGACACCAATTAGTATGTTTGAAGTTCTTTAAATTTTATGAGGGCATATTAAAGTTGATTAGAGCGACACCGGTTTGGTGAAGTTCTTTAAATTTTATGAGGGCATATTAAAGTTGATTAGAGTGACACCGGTTAGGATCTAGTTCTTTAAATTTTATGGGGGCATGTTAAAGTTGATTAGAGCGACACAGGTTAGGATCCTACATAAATTTTATGAGAGCATATTAAAGTTGATTAGAGCGACACCGGTTAGGATCCTACGGTTCTCTCTAAATTTTATGAGGGCATATTAAAGTTGATTAGAGCGACACCGGTTAGGATCCTACGGTACCTTAAATTTTATGAGGGCATATTAAAGTTGATTAGAGCGACACCGGTTAGGATCCTACGGTTCCCACGTTCCGGAATTTTATGAGGGCATATTAAAGTTGATTAGAGCGACACCGGTTAGGATCCTATGGTTCCCTTGTTCCGGCATCACTATTTTCTATTGTATTCACTTAGTCCAAATGAACTTAAACGGTTCCCTTGTTCCGGCATCACTATTTTTTATTGGATTCACTTAGTCCAAATGAACTTATGAAACCCAACTTAATGAGTTCCATAATTTCATTTAAACCGTGGGAAGCCTCGTTAGCAACCGTAGGTTTCCTCATCCAAGAGATTCCCGATCATCCAATAGCAGACTGTGGGAAGCCTCGTTAGCAACCGTAGGTTACCTCCTCTGAGGGATTCTCGATCATCAGATAGAGACGTCTTAATTTAGTTGCAATTGTAGTTTTGTGTGATGTTTGTGATTAAATTTTGAGCTGTTTTATATTTAAATTTAGTTGAAGTTGTGGTTTTGTGTGATGTTTGTGATTAAATTTTAAGTTGTTTTATATTTCGAATAGTTGAAGTTGTAGTTTTGTGTGATGTTTGTGATTAAATTTTGAGTTGTTTTATATTTTTTCGTTAGCAACCGTAGGTTACCTCCTCCGAGGGATTCCTGATCATCCGATAGAGACATCTTAATTTAATGAAGTTGTAGTTTTGTGTGATGTTTGTGATTAAATTTTGAGTTGTTTTATATTTTGAATGTCGGAAGTTGTAGTTTTATGTGATGTTTGTGATTAAATTTTGAGTTGTTTTATATTTTGAATGTTATGGCAGTGAATTTCATCTTGGTTGATTTTAGTTTTGATTTTGGTTATGCTTATGGTTATGTGGCTATCCTGATAGTTTCAGTTTTCATGCTGAGTGACATCGTTGTTTAGCATGCAAATTTTGAGGTATAAAAGTACAGTATGAAAGTACAAGAAAGATAATGTTGAAAATTGTAAAAGTGTACCTGGCGAGTCTTCTCGTTCCACCACCTGAAACTTAAAATGCATGTTAAAAAGTGTACCTGGCGAGTCTTCTCGTTCCACCACCTGAAACTTAAAATGCATGTTAAGGCAGTTGATGAAGAGCAGGAAAGGTAAAATTTTGGCAATTTTCCCACTTAAAATGCATGTTAAGGCAGTTTATAAAGAGCAGGAAAGGTAAAATTTTGGTAATTTTCCTAACCCTTACGTCATATCTTGGTGAGTCCTTAAAAGTTTAATTAAGGATGATTTCATTGAGCGAAGAATATTAAGTTTAACAGGCCTCTGAGGTATCCAATGAGTTAGGAGGGGGAAGCAGGTTCATGCCTCCCTCTCACCAACTAGTGAAAAGCCTCGAGTTCATTTAAAATTATTATGTTGCTTAATTATTCATCCTGAAAATACCCTTATTATTCAGTGAACATTGATGTCTCAATTATCCCTAAGAATAGGGTATTTATTACTTATCATTTAATTTGAAAATTATGTGGGTGAAGACCCTTAAAGAGAAAAGTTAGTGTAATTTGAAAACTTAGCCAAATTTTAATCCTCATTGGGCTTAGTGGTGTTTCAAAGATGTTTGATAATGTTTATTTCTCTAATCTTTGTTTAATCAATTTTTGATTTAGCATAAGTCACCACTAAGCCCTTAAGACCTAAGTGAGTGTCTTAATTAGTATTGAAAAAGGTTAAGCCTTAGGTGGTCTTGATTCATGATTTGGATTTTATTTGAAAATCAAGATAAGAGTATTAAATTGATTAATTATTGGTTTCAAAAGTCATACCCCTAAGTCCAGGATCATTTAATTTTAATAAACTTCCAAATTTTAATAATTTAAAAATTTATTAATCTTAATTCAGAAAGTGAGATTGGTTTCTACTAATTAACCCCTTTGTGTTTCAAACTATCAAAATAAATTTATTTATTAATCTTAATTAAGAAAGTGAGATTGGTTTCTACCAGTTCACCCCTTTGTGTTTCAAGCATCAAATAAATTATAAAGAATAGAGGTTACCCTCTTTTCCTCCAACCCCTTTGGGTTTCAAACATCAAATAAATTGATTAAGATTAGAGGTTACCCATTTTCCCTCCTTGTGAATTAAGCCTAAATGTTAATTAAGGCAAAATTTCTAAAATTACACATTTGCCCCTAAGGCTCTAACACTTCATAATTTGTCAAATTCAATTCCAATGCAAAATTACACATTTGCCCCTAAGGCTCTAACACTTCATAATTTGTCAAATTCAATTTAAATGACTTTAAAATTTTTATCCTCACATTTGCCCCTAAGGCTCTAACACTTCATAATTTGTCAAATTCAATTCAAATGACTTTGATCATTTGCCCCTAAGGCTCTAACACTTCATAATTTGTCAAATTCAATTCAAATGACTTTAAAAATTTTCCCCATAAGGCTCTAACACCTCATAATTTGTCAAATTCAATTCAAATGACTTTGAAATTTTTACCCTACCTCATTCATGGATCAATTGAAACATCAGAGGAGAAAATGTGATTTTTAAAACTTTAATTTAATTTATATAATTATTTTAATGCAAAAATAGGATTTTTCAAAAAAAATCCTAACTTGACTAAGGTAAATTATAATCCCTTGAAATTTTTAATGGAGGTAGACCTAAACTAGAGGAGTATTTGGATCAAATTTCACAATTTTTCGAGATCTCTCTCATTTATTAGAATTATTTGAAATTTCTGGGTTATTTAATAAAAATAAAATATTTTAAGTGGTGAAAATTAAGTTTTGTATTTTTGGAAAATCTCGCTAAGGTCAAAGAACTCACGAGAGCAAATTTTATATTTTTTTGATTGTTTCCTTGATTTATGGAATTATTTTAGTGAAAACTCATTTTTAGCCTTTTAAAAAATATTTTTTAAGCTTTGAAATTCAATACCTTTATTTAGAAAATAAGGAAAAATATTCTAATTGTTCCAAAGTGATTAGGAAATAATTTAGAACCTTTCCATGAGTTTTATTATTTTTATGATTTTTATGAATTTTTAGTTATTTAAATACTTAGAATAGGCTAAAAATCAAATTTTTATCTTAAATATCATTTTATTTTTAGAAAATACTCCTGATCACAGAGAAATCAAAAAACTAAGTTTTATAATTTTTTGAATTATATTTTGATTTTTTAAAAAATCATTTATGTGTTAAGAGTGATATTTATCTTAAAAAATAAATTTAAGTTATCAAATGAACTCAAAATATTTTGAAACTTTTATGATGAGTTATTTGGATCATAAATCACAACGGAGATAAAAAATCAAGTNTATATATATATATATATATATATAGTCATGCATATATTTATCTGCCACCCAAATTTTAATTTTTACATCTAAAGTAATCTTCCTTTTCATGTGTAAGTTAAGATGCCTACAATGTAAAATTTAAAGTTTAATTGTGAGATAAATTAATACATAATAGTTATGTGCTATGTATGAAAATTTTCGTAAAAAAAATGTTACTGTTATCAACATTTTTTAAAAAAATCAGGTCTTATAAANTATATATATATATATATATATATATATATATATATATATATATATATATATATATATATATAGTTTTATGCATATATTTATCTGCCACCTAAATTTTAATTTTTACATCTAAAGTAATATACCTTTTCATGTGTAAGTTAAGATGCCTAGAATGTAAAATTTAAAGTTTAATTGTGAGATAAATTGATGCATAATATTTACGTGCTATGTATGAAAATTTTCCTAAAAAAATGTTACTGTTATCAACATTTTTTTAAAAAATCAGGTCTTATCAAGATTTTTTAAACTGATTTTAAACTGACGTGCATCTTTTCATGCATAAGGATTGATGTGATTGGGACTCTTAAAGTTCCATTAAAGCAAATATTAAAATAAATGCAAAACAATTATGTCAGATGAACGTAAACCCCACAAAAAAACATAATTTATAGGTGGTGGAGGGGCAGGGGCAATAAATTCTCAGTGAAGACTTAAATTGATGGTTTAAAATGACTACAATCTCTTTTTTGGGGCGAAGGATCTGATTTTTTTTTTCGGCTAAATAATGTTAATATAAAAGATGAAAAACTGTTTTCATAATTGGAAAGNAAGTTGATTAGAGCGACACCGGTTAGGATCCTACGGTTCCCTCGTTCCGACACCACTATTTTCTATTAGATTGACTTTAGTCCAAATGAATTTACTAAACTCAACTTAATGAGTTCCATAATTTCATTTAGACCATAGCTTAGTCCAAATGAACTTACTAAACTCAACTTAATGAGTTCCATAATTTCATTTAGATCGTGGGAAAAGACACCGGTCAAGATCCCACGGTTTCATCGTCCCGGCACCACTATTTTCTATTGGAATCACTATGTTCCAAAATGAATTTACTAAACTCAACTTAATGAGTTCCATAATTTCATTTAGACCGTGGGAAGACTCAACTAAACTCAACTTAATGAGTTCCATAATTTCATTTAGACCGTGGGAAGACTCGTTAGCAACAGTAGGTTACCTCCTCCGAGGCCAAATGAATTTACTAAACTCAACTTAATGAGTTCCATAATTTCATTTAGTTAGTCCAAATGAACTTACTAAACTCAACTTAATGAGTTCTATAATTTCATTTATACCGTGGAAAAACCCAAATGAACTTACTAAACTCAACTTAATGAGTTTCATAATTTCATTTAGACCGTGGGAAAGTCCAAATGAATTTACTAAACTCAACTTAATGAGTTCCATAATTTCATTTAGACCGTGGGAATAAATGAATTTACTAAACTCAACTTAATGAGTTCCATAATTTCATTTAGACCGTGGGAAGCCTCCGGTCAAGATCCCTCGGTTCCGTCGTCCCGGTATCACTATTTTCTATTGGAATCACTTAGTCCAAACATTTACTAAACTCAACTTAATGAGTTCCATAATTTCATTTAGGCCGTGGGAAGCCTCATTAGACTTACTAAACTCAACTTAATGAGTTCCATAATTTCATTTAGACCGTGGGAAGCCTCGTTAGTTACTAAACTCAACTTAATGAGTTCCATAATTTCATTTAGACTGTGGGAAGCCTCGTTAGCATCCGTAGGCTACCTCCTCTAAGGAATTTTCGATCATCCGATATAGACGTCTTAATTTAGTTAAAGTTGTAGTTTTGTGTGATGTTTGTGATTAAATTTTGAGTTTTTTTATATTTTGAAAGTTGTGGAGGTCAATTTTATCTTGGTTGATTTTAGTTTTAGTTTTGGTTTTGGTTTTGTGGTTATCCTAATAGTTTTAGTTTTCATGCAGGGTGGTCTCGTTGTTTAGCATGCAAGTTTGCATGTATAAAAGTACAGTATGAAAGTACAAGAAAGACAATGCTGAAAACTGTAAAAGCGTACCTGGCGAGTCTTCTCGTTCCACCACCTGAAACTCAAAAAACATGTTAAGGCAGTTTATATGAAACAGGGAAGTAAAATTTTGACAACCAATCTAATCCTAGGTCATATCTTGGTGGGTCCTTAGGAGTTTAATTAAGGATGATGTCGTCAAGCAAAATATATTAAGTTCAGTAGATCTCCGAGGTATCCAACAGATCTAGAGAAAGAAGCAGGTCCGTGCTACTCTCTCGTTGCCTGGTGGAAAATTCTGAGTTCTTTTAAACTTATTATGTCACTTAATAATTCATCCTGTAAATACCCTTAGTGATCAAATGAGCATTGATGTCTCAATTATCCCTAAGAGTAGGAAAATTATCATCTGCAATTTAATTTTGAAGATTATGTGGGTGAAGACCCTTAAAGAGGCAAGTTAGTGTTATTGGAACACTTAGCCAAATTTTGATGTGGGTGAAGACCCTTAAAGAGGCAAGTTAGTGTTATTGGAACACTTAACCAAATTTTGGTCCCAATTAGTCTTGTAGTGTTTGAAAAATGTCTTAGTTTTAATTGATATTTACTTTTCTAATCCTCATTTAAATGTAACTTGATTTAGCCTAAGTCACTACTAAGCCCTTAAGACCTAGTGAGTGTCTTAGTTAGTTTTGAAAAGGTTAAGCTTTAGGTGGTCATTATTCATGATTTAAATTTTATTTGAAAATCAAGATAGGGGTATTAAATTTATTAATTATTGACTTCAAAAGTCATATTTATTTGAAAATCAAGATAGGGGTATTAAATTGATTAATTATTGACTTCAAAAGTTATACCTTTATTTGAAAATCAAAATAGGGGTATTAAATTGATTAATTATTGACTTCAGAAGTCATACCCCTATCTAGGTGAGTGTCTTAATTAGTTTTGAAAATGGTTAAGCTTTAAGTGATCATGATTCATGACTTGGATTTTTTGAAAATCAAAATAGGGGTATTAAATTGATTAATTATTAACTTCAAAAGTCATACCCCTAAGTGAAAATCAAAATAGGGGTATTAAATTGATTAATTATTGGCTTCAAAAGTCATACCCCTAAGTCGAAAATCAAGATAGGGGTATTAAATTGATTAATTATTGACTTCAAAAGTTATACCCCTAAGTCGAAAATCAAAATAGGGGTATTAAATTGATTAATTATTGACTTCAAAAGTCATACCCCTAAGTCTTAGGTTCATTTTATTTTAATAAACTCCCAAATATAATAATTTAGAAATTTATTAACTTAATCTTTTCAATTAAGAAAGTGAGGTTGGTTTCTACCAATTAACCCCTTGTGTTTCAAACATCCAAATAAACTAGAAATTTATTAACTTATCTTTTCAATTAAGAAAGTGAGGTTGGTTTCTACCAATTAACCCATTGTGTTTCAAAAATCTAAATAAATTGATTAAGATCAGTGGTTGCCTATTTCCCTCATTGAATTATTCTAAATTTTAATTAAGGCTAAATTTCCAAAATTACATAGTTACCCCTAAGGCTCTAACACTTCATAATTTGTCAAATTCAATTCAAATGAATTTGAAATTTTTATCCTTACTCATTAATGGGACAATTAAGACATCAGAGGAGAAAATGTGATTTTTCAAAATTTAATTTAATTTACATAATTATTTTCATGCAAAAAATAGGATTTTCTTAAGAAAATTCCTAACTTGATCAAGATAAATCTTAATCCCTTAAAATTTTTATTGGAGGTAGACCTAGACTACAGAAGACTTTGGACCAAATTTCATAATTTTTTGAAGTTTATTTGAATTTTAAGAATTATTTTAATTTTTAGGTTATTTATTAATCATAAAATACTAGAGAAGTCTTCGGACCAAATTTCATAATTTTTTGAATTTTATTTGAATTTTAAGAATTATTTTAATTTTTAGGTTATTTATTAATTATAAAATATTTTAAATAGAGTAAATTAAGTTTTATATTTTTGAAAAGTACTCTTAAGGTCAGAGAACTCAGAGGATAAGGTTTTATATTTTTTTGNTTCATAATTTTTTGAATTTTATTTGAATTTTAAGAATTATTTTAATTTTTAGGTTATTTATTAATTATAAAAAATTTTCAATAGAGTAAATTAAGTTTTATATTTTTGAAAGGTACTCCTAAGGTCAGAGAACTCAGAGGATAAGGTTTTATATTTTTTTTAATTTTATTTGATTTATTGGCATTATTTTTAGTGAAAATTCATTTAGCCTTTAAAAATCATTTTTAAGCTTTAAAATTCAATATCTTTATTTAGAAAATGAGGAAAAATATTTTAATTGTTCCTAAGTGCTTAGGAAGCAACTTAGAACATTTTTCATGAATTTAATTATTTTTGTGAATTTTATGGATTTTTAATTATTTAAATATTTAAAAGTAGGTTAAAAATTAAGTTTTTATTTTAAATATTGTTTTATTTTTAGAAAATATTCTTGATTACAAAGAACTTAAAAAACTAAGTTTTATAATTTCTTATGTTATANTGAATTTTATGGATTTTTAATTATTTAAATATTTAAAAATAGGTTAAAAATTAAGTTTTTATTTTAAATATTGTTTTATTTTTAGAAAATATTTCTGATTACAAAGAACTTAAAAAACTAAGTTTTATAATTTCTTAGGTTATATTTTGATTTTTAAAAATCATTTTTGTGCCAAAAATGTTATTTATCTTTAAAAATCAACTTAAGTTACCAAATGAACTCAAAATATTTTGGAATTTTTATGATGAGTTTTCCAGATCCTAAAAAATAGTAAAGATTAAAAATCAAGTCATTTTATTGTTTATATTTTTCAAAGTTAATTATCTTAGTGATTTAGGGTTTGTAAAGATTATGTGTATTTTGAATGACTTGGCTTATGACAAATTTTCCCAAAGGCTCTCTGGTCATCATAAACCTTCCAAAATTTTCTTAGATTTTTCTAAGAAACATGCTAATTTTCATGATTATTTTAAGCAAATAATGCACATAAATTTGAAAAATGTGATTCTCTGTCTAGGGACCTCCTCTGACTTTGGAAAAATTAGAGAATATTTCCTAAGACAGAGNTAAATTTGAAAAATGTGATTCTCTGTCTAGGGACCTCCTCTGACTTTGGAAAAATTAGAGAATGTTCCCTAAGACAGAAACAACAACATGCTAAAATTCCAAGCTATTATGAAATGCCTATATGCATGGATAATCAAAATTATTAAATCAGTATTTAATTAATTAAAAATATAATATGCATCACATGGACCCAAAATTATATTTNAAGACAGAAACAACAACATGCTAAAATTCCAAGCTATTATGAAATGCCTATATGCATGGATAATCAAAATTACTAAATCAGTATTTAATTAATTAAAAATATAATATGCATCACATGGACACAAAATTATTTTCGCATTGTTATCCTCTGTTCATTGAGCAAGAGGATATTTTTATTTTATTTTTGTGATTTTTCTACACCATGATATGAATTTTTAAAGCTAGGGGTTATTTTCTGAATTAATTAAATCCCTATTTATCTATTTAAACGTGCGTCGCCACCTCAACCTTTGATGGCTCCGAAGCTCCACGCGTCACGCTCCTATTTGACGCCACCATCCACCTCAGCACTGACTCAGCCCACGACTTATGTTCTGAAGTGTTGTCCGGCTTGATCTCGACTGTCCATTCGATACACGCGTGATCGGACGGCTCCCTGTCATCGTCCCCGATAGCCTAGCCCAAGACCCGTCCATCTTCTAACCTTAAGATCTCTCTCATTTCTTAACCAAATTAAGTGAATTTTTTTTTAAATGCTCCTCTAGACTAGAGGAACATATCCATATTGTTATGATGCCATGAAATCAACTCAAAACAAATGAAGACTTCAAATTGGCTGGGGAATAGGAGAAGTTTTATATCTTGGCTCTGAGAAGTGAAGCTTCATTCAGAGGGTCTTGGCATGTTTGTTGGGATCCAAGGATGCTAGAGGTTGAGCCTCTGGTCTTGGTGTAAAGCCTAGGTATGATTTTGATCAAGACCAATTTTGGGTGTTAGTCTAGAGTTATTGTAGAGGCTATTTCAGAGGATAATTTGATGGGGCTTTGTCTTCTCTTGTTGTTGTGAAGGTGTGGGCATAAGCAATTGAAGTTTGCNATTTTAATAATGATCTTTAAAAACCAATTAAAAATATTAATTGATCTCAAAATCCTTTGAAATTTTTATGGTAAATTTTTTGACTTATAAACCACAATGCAGAACAAAAATCAAATGATTTTGATCTTTATATTCTCTAAATTAAATANATTTTTTGAGTTATATTTTGATTTTTAAAATCACTTAAGTGTTAATTTTAATAATGATCTTTCATCAATTAAAAATATTAAATGATCTCCAAATCCTTTGAGATTTTTATGGTGAAGTCTCTGACTTATAAACNTGATCTTTAAAAACCAATTAAAAATATTAAATGATCTCAAAATCCTTTGAAATTTTTATGGTC
>JXCR01144662.1:39723-49959 GCA_002079205.1 Phalaenopsis hybrid cultivar | reverse complement strand
TTAAAAATATTAAATGATCTCAAAATGCTTTGAAATTTTTATGGTGAATTCTCTGACTTATACGNCAGTAGAGAACAAAAATCAAATGATTTTGATCTTTATATTCTCCAAATCAAATATTTTAAGTNTTTATTTGCACCCAACTTCCAAGGGCTTTGACCTCCCTGAATCTTAGATGTAATCTTCACTGTAGTTGTAAACTCAACATATTTTAACAAATCACTTGGCCAAATTGAAAGTAAATTAAGATCGAAGTAAAAAGATCATCACAATTTCTTAAACATTTTCATTGCTTCACTAATTCAAATCACCATTTTACAAATCTCGAGATAAGGAGAAAGACAGAGAAAACTACTCATAACTCATGGGGAAAACACAACAAAACTCGGAATTCATATATAAAATCAAAGTCATACAAACTACAACAAGTAAATAACTTATCTCTAAATTCTCCCCAAGAACACTCGAAGTTTCGTGAATCTCTTCCTTTCTTTATAGCACACAGAATTCTTCTTCGAAGTAACAAGGAGGAAGAAATCTCTCACTTTCCCTCCACTCTTACAATTTCTCGAAGAAATCCTCACAATTGTTACACACTAATGGAACCTCTCTAACCTCTAGGGCCTTTCTAACATCCAGGACCTCCAGAGCCTTCTAATTTTCGGCCAAAATGTTCTTTTAAAGTTGTGGATGAGCTTTTCCCAAGAGTTACCTAAGCATCCCATCAAAATTTGGCCTTATCCAATGCTTGAGTAGGCATAACCGTCGATCTCGCCGTCGGCGGCCTCAAGGCACCGTCGGCGGGCTTTTGAAGAATTTTGTACTGTAGTCACTGGAAAAACTCGCCGTCGGTGGGGTTGATGGCACTATCGGTGGCCTAGTTCAAATCTTCACATTTTGGTCCTTTTCGCTCCAAATTCGCTCCTTTTTGTATCTTTTTGCTTCAATTACCCTAATTCATCATTCCTTTAACAAAATATCAAAAATATCTTTCTTTAAAGTACAATATCATTAAAAATAGTATAAAATAGCTATGAAAACCTCAACATATTTTCTTTTGGTTAAAAATATAACTATTTAATACTGCTGCTAAAAGATTTAATTCCTCAGCAACGACACCAAAACTTAATAATGGTTATAGATTCTGCTGCTAAAAGATTTAATTCCTCAGCAACTGCACCAAAAACTTAATAACAATTATAGATTCGATAAAGATGTATATATAAAATATTCAATAATGGTAAAGTCACACTTATCAATGCAAGTATACGTGCTGCTAAAAGATTTAATTCCTCAGCAACTGCACCAAAAACTTAATAACAATTATAGATTCGATAAAGATGTATATATAAAATATTCAATAATGGTAAAGTCACACTTATCAATGCAAGTATACGATAGATTCAATAAAGATGTATATATAAAATATTCAATAATGGTAAAGTCACACTTATCAACGTAAGTATACATATCCCTCAAGCAATATAGGGTTCTAATGGAGTCCTAGATATCGATCCCACAGGGAGTAATATTAGAACTACGAACTAATATTTTAGAAATACAATACTTAATCACAACAATGGAATTCAAAATGCTTATTTGTCACTCATAGGCAATTGAAATAAATATGCAATTTTAATAATTCTTAAATAGCTAATTGTACTAATAAAGGTTTAAATGTGATATTCAATATATAAGAAAGCATCCTTCTCATTGTCAAGAAATTATAGTGAATGGATAAAGTGAATCAGTTCAAATTGGATTGTGTTAAATAGGAGCATACCTATTCTTTACCCTTTGGTCCAGATATAAAGAATATTGATTAATCATATGCTTGTTTACTGAATCTGCGGCTAGGCTGGGAGGATATCGGCTCTCACTTTGGAGCTCCCACGTTCCCCTCGCCTGACGGCTAACATCTACACTTCAGCACCCAAACGATAGTACCGAATTGAGGATTTTAGTCTGTCACTCTAAAATCTCCAATGCTACGCTCGATAATTTTATTTCCCTATTTATTTGCACCCATTTTCCAAGGACTTTGACCTCCCTCAATCTTGGATGTAATCTTCACTTTAGTTGTAAAGCTCAACAAATTTTAACAAATCAATTGGCTAGATTGAAAGTAAATTAAGATTTAGAGCAAAAATGAAGAATGTGCAAAAATGAACTGAGGCGCCTAAGCGCCTAGGACTGGCTCTTACGCGCCAGTTATACAGAGAGAGTCGCGCCTAAGCGCCAGAAGTAGCTATTTGATGATTCATTGAATTCAGATGAATTTTTGAAGATGTGTTTGAAGCAACCCTTGGTAAAAACGTGGGAAATATCCTATGAACACGAGAATTCATTCAATTGCTTTTTAAAAGGAGACAACTTCTAGAAGATTCATTGAATGGAGACACATTTTGAAGGAAACCAAGGCACATTTTGAATTTTTATTAAAAAAGACTTGGATCATCAAAAAGAGGAGCTAGCCAATCCCAACCAACAGCCAACATTCATCCAAGTAACTGCTGTCGTCGGCCACTTTTATTTTATTTTGAGATTTAGTTTGTATTGTGAGTGAAAGAAGAGACTTTAAAGGAACTTCAAGACATTTGGTAGAGATAATTTGAGATAAGTGTTTAACTTTTTTTCTATATTTAGTTTTAATTTGGATTTCTCATTTGTGTGCATGATTTCTACTTTTAAACTCATGTGCAGTTGTGTTTTTTCTATGGATTTTTAGTAGTTTTTTTTTATCTTCTTCTTTAAAATGATAAGTGATTAAGTGTTGAAAGGAAGTTGTGTGAAGTATTAGACTTCAATATTAAAAGAAGTTGTGTTGATTTGAAACATTGTACTTCAGTCACTTCTTGATTTAGCCAATTAAGATGTTAAAACATATTGTGATAACATGTAAGATCCGAGATGGTATTATCTTAGTCTACAAATAGTAAGAATCACATATTGATTTCATGGATGAGAATGTAGTTCATGGGATTGAGTGCAAATAAATAGTGAAATAAACTTTCATGGGTGTCGAATTAGAGAATTTTAGAGTGGCAGGTTAAAGCCCCCAATTTGATTTATAGTTTTCGGTTTTAATACAAGATGTTAGCCTCCATGTGGAGGGAGAAGAGGGAACTCTAAAGTGAGAGGTAGTATCTTCGCTACCTAATCGGTCTTCAAGGCTATTCAAACTATAGATTAGCCATTGTTTTTTATAGCATCTCTAGTAATAGCAAAAAACATTATTACTCCTATTTGACACAACACATTTAGAATATTTTCACAACAAAATATCTATACTTGTTAATGATTCATGATAAGGAAAAAGATATTTTACTTATATTGCCTTCATCTTGCAACTATTTACTTAAGATAATTAGTTGCTTATTTTATTTTCAATTGTCAAAAATTACAAAAAGAATCGAATTTTCATTTCTATTATAGCATATTAAGTTTAAGTAAGAATATTTTGCTAAGTAGGATTTTTGTTATCTAAACTTTCTAGTTTTCTAAAGTGCATATTGCCTGTTTTCCCTGTGGGTTCGATATTTTGGGCTTAATCAAAAAGTATTATATTACTTGATAACGATACATATACTTGTGTATTATCCCATATTTAAATATTATAATTGTATTCTTCTTTGCTTTATAATGGAAAATTTACCTAGCTTTTGTTTTGAATCAAGTTTTTGGCTTTGTTGCAAAATAGGAATCACTATTAAGGAAATTAAGTACATAATCACATACATCACATTTGACATCTATATAGTAAGTCGGGATCAACCTCAAAAATACTTTCTACAATAACGAGAAATGCATGGAGACGTACAGTCTTTCCTTAAGGGATTCACAAGGTAAGAAGGCTTGGTTATCTCGTGTAACCCGAGTCATCTGTTATGTCTCCTCATAAGAAACTGACCAAGCATCTGTTGTGGTTCCCGTCGAGTGAGACACCAATAGTTCAATCTGATGGTTAGAGTGCTTGACGTATCTGAACTTGAACCGCAATCAACCACTTACTGAAAATTATTGCTAATTGAGAAGGTTAGATCATTTCAAATGATCTGAGTCATCTATCGTGCTCTCATAGAGGAATCGACCAGAACATCAAACGGTCCTGGAGACAATGAAATAAGTGACAGTAAAGTCGAGAATGTTAAAAGACAAGATGTCCTCATGGTAGAGCTGACTCTAAGGTCGTATGACTCGAGACACATCGTAGGAGGTGGCTATGGAGCCAATGGGTCGTCAAGAGACAAGACACCCTCATGCAAGAACTGAATAGAGCATCGTATGCTTCAAGCAATATCAAATGCTAGCTGAACAAAGCAGTCTAGCAATCCAAAATGGGTCGATAAGGCTGAGCAAAGTGGTCCTCACCGTACGCAACGTCATGGTATTGTTAGATATCAAAATAAAGTGACTAGACACGAATTGGCTGACCATCTGAAGTACTCCTGACCAATTCATCATGTTCTTTGACGAGGTGATAAAAATCAACCAAGTCGAACACGGTGTCGAAGCGGGTCGGATGAACAAAGTGATCCAACCTCATAGTACCTTGCAGACCTAAGCAGGGTAACTCTTGCTGGAGAGTTCTACGGGCGTGAGAATACCTGGCTTAAGCATGGACTAATCAGACTAGAATAGAGATTGGATTAGTTCAACATTCAACCTAACATGGTGAGTAAGCTCAACCATGTTGAATATTAAGTAGGATATGAGTCAGATATCGTGCCTATGCATGTAAAATGGTACAGGAGTTATGTATCCTAACCCTACATCAAGCGAGCAAGCATATGGTTGAATAGCCTGAGGTAACATGCTTGGAATATAGTCGAACATCTAAATGTTCCAATAAAAACATGGATAAGTGGTAAAGCCGGTACGAGATGTTGTTGAACATAGTGGTCAGAACAAACCAAAGTGATCGAGACAAATACATGGTTACATGACCAGGATGGTCTAACCATAAGAGTGCTTCTACAAGCACAAGCGAAGCTACTTTGGTTGAGGATCCATGGATCGATTGTTAAACCGATACAACATGACACTCGACGTGGTGGACAAAACTAATCAAGGTATTCAAGAAATACAACAAGGTTATATGACCCAGAACAGTCTAACCACCGGGGTGCCTCATGAGCACTAGTGATATATCTCTCGCTGTGGAGTTTTGCAGATGTGAGAATACCAAAATCAAGCATGGACTAATTGAGCTAACATAGGACTCACATTAGTACGACATGCAACTTGACATGGCGAATAGAATTGACCATGTCGAAAGAATAGTTGAGAGGTGATCTCTAAATGTACCCCTGGGAAGAGTTTCGTTGGGGATGTCTTAAAGGTTCTGCCAATGCTTCATGGGGACTTGAACATCTAATTCTGGCATGGTGGACAATCTCAAAATAATCAAAAGAGGCATCAAAAAGTTGTTGGATGCATAGAGCGATCCAACCTAGCAACACCTTTGCAAGATTTTATCAAAGTGACCCACAATGGGGATTTCAAGTGATCCCTCTGTGGGAGTCCTATATGACCCCTGGTGGGGATTCTTTTATGTGGGCATAAAGATACACATTTTATGCATGGACTAATCGAGGCTACATAGTGCTCAAATTAGTGTGACACACACTTCGAGATGGCAAGTAAAGTAGGCCTAATCGGTCAAAATACCATAGAGGTATCGAGGAGGGTTGGATGCATAGATGTCCAACCTCTGGGGTTTTTAATAAACCACGACTAAGCGTAGACCTCGTCGAGGATTTCCTCCAGGACAAGCAAAGTAAACTTTGTTGAGGAAAACATTATAATTCGATAGGGCATTGAGGATCCCGATTAGTTATGTCAGTGAGCGTTTTAATTGATACGACATGTCTACTAGTAAAGCATCAAAATACTCAATTCAGGTGGACTGGGTGGTCAAATCCGCATGGGATATCCTGGCCATAAGTCTGTTAAGCGAAACTATCACTGAGGACTCTTCAAAATTGGCAGGGTAATTCCTATAAGAAGGCTACTATGAAGTAACCATACTCAGTAATTGGATGAACATAATGGCTTATCTCAGATAAGCATCCCCCAACGGGGATTCCTCGAAGGCTTACAGAGTAGCTCTTACATGAAGAAGATTGAAGTATCCCAACCTGTAAGAGGGGCTCATGTCAACACACCTAACGAGGTGACCAAACTTGAGGATTTTAATGTGGGTATGAAGGTACTTGACATGTCTAAATATCAAAGAAAAGAGAGGCAAAACTATAAAAACAATATGAAAGTAAAATCTAACTTTTAAAATATATTTAACGTAACAATATATATATATATATATATATATATATAGACACACACACACACACACACATAGAGAGAGAGAGAGAATTAAGCTAAAATCTATACTCATTTAAGTTTAAACCAACTCAACAAAGATATTTAATCAACTTGATTTATGATTTAAGTTAAATAAAATCAACTAATCTTTGACTTAATTAATTATTTTGCTAAACACAACCAAAACAACTTGTATACCCATGTTTAAGCTAGCCCTAAATTCTACTATTAGTCCAAACACCTAAAAATCCAAATTGGTTAGCCCACATATATTTAAACCCTAAAGTAAGTCCATTTAAATCAAAACTAATGTTTAAAGGTCGTAATTGAGTCCTTGTTGGTGAGTTAAATCCTTCCCAGTTACTGTATTCAATGAAATAACTCAAAATAAGCTAAAATAAGATTAGTTAAAGATTTAATTTGTAAAGATTTAATTTATCTCAAAATAGCCATATTAGTTCACTATTTCTTTCAAGAATCAGCTCAACCCATTTGTCAGGGCTCCATTGAATGTTGTCCAACTTCTCTAAAAAATTAGAGATTTAAATAATTTTCTCTTCCACAGATCTAGCTGAAACTGATCTAAAATTTATCAATAGACTCTTACTCAATTGATATATGATAAACTCCTCATTTTTAAAAACCATCAAAACTCATAATAGCCTTATTCAACCATCCTAATCACTTAGAACCAAAAACAGACAACAACAACCCCTAATTGAATTAAGCCCACCACCCAACCATACCTATGAATACTCCTAAAACAAATATTATTTTTTTGGTTACTTGATTCAAAAATCATCCCTAGAGCCAATACAAGATTTTCTAACATCTTTCCACTTAATTACGCACTCAAGCCCTTAAGTGATAAACATTGGCTAACCTTGATCCACTTTGATAAAAAAAAAAATTGATCAAAGCTCCTCCAGTGTTGGTGCTTGAATTGTAAGTGTTTGTGGTGTTCAAATGAAACTTGCAACCATCAATTGCCAAAGAAATCCCCTTCACTAGGCAATTCAAAATCTACCTTCATTTCTCTTTATATGATTCATACATTACAAAGCGAATGATAAATTTAGGACAATCTAGTTATAGAATAGGAGTATCTTAAAGTCTTGATCCTTTTTTATTGCAAGGGTTTCTTAAATTCTCCTATAAATTGTTGAATTAAGGAATTCTTGATTAATGATTTCTATCTTCCTATTCTATTAGGGAAGAAGAAAACAAGACTACTCATTCTAAGTATTTGGAATGAGCAGTCAAGGTCTATTCAATCCAAAATGCTCTCGCCTTTCCGTGTGGTACTATTGATAAGTTCATACATGTAAAGTCACTTACATAGTAACCTGCTAACTATTTTCATGGCTTTTATTTTATAAAAATTCAAGAAATTCATATAATCACAAAAAAACTTATTCATATAAATAGTAAACCAAAAATAAGAAATAAATGCTTATTGCATTATGAAATTAAACTTTACTTTTTGAAAATAAAATAAAAAATAAATTTTTAAAGGATTCTTGTTAGTTAAATAAAAATATAAATTTAATTAATAAAAAATTCACCAAATAACTTCTATTATTAACTAAACTTCTACCAAACATTCCTCTTGACCTAGGATAATATTTTGGAAATTATCCCGATTGATTGAAAAGTAACATAAAATAATGTAAATTATTATTATTAATGAATAAAATATTAAAAATATTAATGATAAATCAAAATAATTCAAAAATTTCTCAAATAAATCCAAAATAATGTTGTGAAATTAATCAAGATCTCGTATAATCAATCTTGAACTTCTAGTTAAAAATATAATGATTATAAAAAAAATTAATTATATAATTAAATAATTTAATAATAAACATAGACCATAACAAATTCATAATAAATTGATTAAAAGTAAACAAAAATTTCTAAATTGAACCCATTGTGTTCTAATTATAGAAAGAAGTTATTAAAAATAATTTTAATTCATTTTAATTAATAAAATAATTTTTATATTTTTATATCAAATAATTTCAATAAGTCATTGAAATTCATATGCCTCAAATTGGCCACAAATTTTTACAAAAGGTTTAAGATATTGTATTATACCTCTATATAAATTTCATTAAGTTTGAAGGTTATTGTAATTTAAATAATGTTTGGAATAAAAAAAATTAATAAATAATAAATAGTTCAAAATAATTCAATAGTTCTTCAAAATTTTATGAAATGCTTCTAAAGTCATTCTCAACTTCGAGAATTAATTTTATAAGGTTTTGAGGTTATTTAACCCCAAAATAAAACAAAATACAAATTAAAACTTATAGATCAATCAATTTAAAAAAATAAATTCAAAATGCATGAAATTCACTTTAATGTGCTTATAGGCAATGTTTAGAAAATTGGGCTGGGCTAGCGAGTTCGACCACAAACTAGTGGATAGTTTGGTCCAAAACCTTTAGATATTATTTTGCATAAGAATCATGTCGACAAACAAGTCAATTTGTAGGCTGATGAACCAGTTCTCTATTTATGTTGAGGTTCGCCGCTTCACCCTTCTTAAAAGCCATAAATCCATAGTTTTCATTGACCTTGAATGACTTCTTCACATTCAAATTCCTTTCTGTGGCTCTGTCCTTTTGATCGAAATGAAGGCATAGGGTGGAAGTTCGCTAATGCCGACCACCTTTTACCACTAGTTTTCAGTGGTTCGACATCCATTTCAACACATTCACCATTTGTTGTGCTTAATCATTAGTATTCTTAACTTTTTTTCTTTGTACGCCAACAAGTTTGTTTTTCGAGTCTTCCTCCCTTCATTCCTTTCACTACCATGTCATTTAATTTCCCATTTCATATAGTTTGTTGCTTATACCTAGCTTAGGTTAGCAATACTAAAATGGTATGGCTTGGATTGGCTTTTTAAAGAGTCTAAGATATGAAAATTTATGTCTTAGTTGACTTTAAATTGCTTAACTAAAAGTAGCTTATCATGGCTTAGGATGGTATAAATGTAGTTTAATAAGTTTATTTCACTTGATTATTTAAAATTATAATAATTTAATTTTTTGTCATCTTTAATAGGTGGGATAACTATGCTTGAGTAAGCATGGCTTGGCAAGACATAAACAGTTTTGTTAAGCTAGGCTTTAGATTTGTTAATCTAGGCTTTACCTAAGCTAGTGCTTCTTAAAATTATCATGTCACAATAAAGTGTTGCATTATTGTCTTAGTCTTTTTTTTTTTTTTGGTAGGTTGCTTTGCTAAGCAAGGATTAGCTTATTGTTGTTGTGTTTGGAATGACATAGTTAATCTTTGCAAGGCTCGGCATGGTTAGAGAAGTTAAATATGGTTGTACTAGGCATATGCATTGTTAAGCTTGGCTTAAAAAGCAACACTATGTTTGGAGTGCTTTGCTTAGCATTACTACTTTACATGGACTAGTAGGGGTGTAAACAAACCGAACACAAACCNAAAGTCCTATGGCTAGACCTAGGCTACTAAAGAAGTTTCTAGACCTCAACCAAAAGTGAGGTCAACAAGGGCCATTGAAATTTGTTTACAGCCATATTTTCAATTAACGCATACACCTCATCAAATGGTTTATGATTCACCAGCAGCAGCATCAATTATAAACCTAAGGGATTCTAATAACCCATTATAAAAAAATTAAATGATTAACCAATCAGGCAGAGCATGATGTGGACACTTTCTTAGGTGTTTCTTAAATCTTTCCCGGGCTTCGTATATATATTCCCCTTCATATTGACAAAATGAGATAATATCTTTTCTAAGTTTAGTAGTCCTCGAAGATGGAAAATACTTAGTTAGGAATTTATGAGTTAACTCCTCCCAATTTTNTTGGGCTAAGCTCAAATTTATTGTTTTGTTTGGTGTAAAACATCATTATGAACAACTTTCATA
>JXCR01144662.1:13421-27801 GCA_002079205.1 Phalaenopsis hybrid cultivar | reverse complement strand
TTTGGAATGACATAGTTAATCTTTGCAAGGCTCGGCATGGATAGAGAAGTTAAATATGGTTGTACTAGGCATATGCATTGTTAAGCTTGGCTTAAAAAGCAACACTATGTTTGGAGTGCTTTGCTTAGCATTATTACTTTACATGGATTAGCTTACTTTGAATAAACATCTATGATTAATGCAACAGTATGAAAATCATTGTGTCCATTTAAGATTGTTGAAGATATGTGTTTTAATTTTATATCAA
Organism: Phalaenopsis hybrid cultivar; assembly: GCA_002079205.1. Lineage (NCBI taxonomy): Eukaryota > Viridiplantae > Streptophyta > Magnoliopsida > Asparagales > Orchidaceae > Phalaenopsis > Phalaenopsis hybrid cultivar. Next base: position 27,554 of record JXCR01144662.1, on the reverse strand, counting down.
TATGCAAACTATTTATTATTATGCTAATAATTTTTATATTATTTAAATTAGAATGGACCCCTTTAAGAAGTCCGCTTATTATTGTGTTCGAAGAAAAGTAGATATAAGATGGAATCGTTTCGATGAATTTAAAGGTTGTGATGAAAACAAAATAGTATAAATGCTTGCATTGTGGAACTATATACAAATGTGAAGGCATTAATATAATGAAACAACTAGTTGTGGTGAAGGGTATTAAGCATGAGATTATGCCAGGCTTGATTGAGATTATTGGAAACAAAGATAAACATTATAAATTATATTGAATAAGAATGAGGCTAGAATTTTTTGTGACAATTTAGAAAATTTTGAAAAGCCAATAGCTCTGATAATGTCAAAGGAAATGAATCCTGGTACATTTGCATGTNTATATATATATATATATATATATATATTGTTTAGATGAATGGTAGAAGATTTTTGGTTTAAATACTTCAAATCTAAAAAAGAGCACTTATAAGGATTTTTTAGCAAATTCATATCAAATGAAGTGATCGTTTATAGCATCATTGGCTAAATGAATTTGTATATGTTTGATGCAATCAAACTTAAAGAATAGGCAATATCCTTACTTATTTTTGAGGAAGAATATATTACATTATTAATCAATACATGTTAACACAGTTGAAAAAATCTTATATTTACATTTTAGATTGCACACAAGAAAAAAACTAAGAGTCATTNTATATATATATATATATATATTGTTTAGATGAATGGTAGAAGATTTTTGGATTAAATACTTCAAATCTAAAAAAAGAGCACTTATAAGGATTTTTTAGCAAATTCATATCAAATGAAGTAATCGTTTATAGCATCATTGGCTAAATGAATTTGTATATGTTTGATGCAATCCAAACTTAAAGAATAGGTAATATCCTTACTTATTTTTTGAAGAAGAATATATTACATTATTAATCAATACATGTTAGCACAGTTGAAAAAATCTTATATTTACATTTTAGATTGCACACAAGAAAAAAACTAAAGAGTCATTGAATTACAAGAGCTTTGAGATGATAGATTTGTTGGTAGTTGATGAAGAACTTTGTCCTGAACTTGACTATTAATTTAGAGAGTGAAATTTATAGAGAGGATCTTATTTCATCTACTAAGGATCTCAACATAACAACAAATATGTAACCTCAAGGTTAATTTTTTTTTAAATTTGAAAGTTTACATCATTTATTTACTTATATTGCACATCTATAACCCAAAAAAAAAAAAAAACTTTAAATGTTTAGGTGAAGGAAATTTCAGAGATACTACAATTGAAAATATTGAATGTGATGATTTGGAAATTTGATCCTCGAGGAGGGCTTTTAGACATTATTTGACCTTCAGACTGGTCGAGGACGTTAAACAAAGCATTATCTTAAGAGAGAACCCAAGCGTTATTCATATTTTGAGCATGTTTCTGATTTGCATTTGCTTGGAAATTTGCTTTGAGTGTGTTTGGTTGCTTTTCTTAGTAAGAGTTATAGTAGTTTTGGTGGAATCTTTATCTGAGTTGATTGAAATTATAACATTTGGGTTTTTCATGCTAATCCTTTAATGTAAATTGATATTATTTTCTAGATTGTTAGATGTTACACCCGTCGCTTTCTATGTTATGTTGTTTTTGTTGTGATGTGTTTTCTGGTTTAGATTCACTGTTATTGTATGCTAGATTCTTTTCACCTTTCACATGATATAAAATAAGTTTGAGGGATGGAGTTATATGTGTACACTTGTCTGAGAGTAATTAGGTCAAACGGGAGGTTGAATCAAGCCTAAAAATTTTCCGGGATCAATTTTCATTTTAATAATCCTCGATATCAAATATTTTGTTTGTCTTAGAGTTTTTATCAAATTTTCAAGTTTTACAATTTCTTGTTACTTCTCTCTTTCGATTCGATAATAGTCTTCCAGATGTTATGCAGGGGATTGATTCAGATTATAATTCGTAAGGGTGTTTTTTAGATCCAAAACTCTCCTAATTAACTCCCCTTTTGGCAANCTTAAAGAATAGGTAATATCCTTACTTATTTTTTGAAGAAGAATATATTACATTATTAATCAATACATGTTAACACAGTTGAAAAAAATCTAATATTTACATTTTAGATTGCACACAAGAAAAAAAACTAAGAGTCGTTGAATTACAAGAGCATTGAGATGATAGATTTGTCGGTAGTTGATGAAGAACTTTGTCCTGAACTTGACTATTAATTTAGAGAGTAAAATTTATAGAGAGGATCTTATTTCATCTACTAAGGATCTCAACATAACAATAAATATGTAAACTCAGGGTTATTTTTTAAAAAAATTTCGAAGTTTATATCATTTATTTACTTATATTGCACATCTATAAAAAATAAAAAAAAAATAAAAAAACTTTAAATGTTTAGGTGAAGGAAAATTCAGAGATGCTACAATTGAAAATATTGAATGTGCTGATTTGGAAATTTGATCCTCGAGGAGGGCTTTTAGACATGGTTTGACCTTGAAACTGGCCGAGGACGTTAAATAAAGCATTACTTAAGAGAGAACTGAAGCGTTATTCGTATTTTGAGCATGTTTCTGATTTGCATTTGCTTGGAAATTTGCTTTATGTGTGTTTGGTTGCTTTTCTTAGTAAGAGTTATAGTAGTTTTGGTGGAATCTTTATCCGAGTTGATTGAAATTATAACATTTGGGTTTTTCATGCTAATCCTTTAATGCAAATTGATATTATTTTCTAGATTGTTAGATGTTACAATCGTCGATTTCTATGTTATGTTTTTTTTTTTTTTTTTGTGATGTGTTTTTTGGTTTAGAGTCACTGTTATTGTATGCTAGCTTCTTTTGACCTTTCACATAATATAAAATAAGTTTGCGGGAGGGAGTTATATGTGTACACTTGTCTAAGAGTAATTCGGTCAGATAGGAGGTTGAATCAAGCCTAAAAGTTTTCCGGGATCAATTTTTCATTTTAATAATCCTCGATATCGAATATTTTGTTTGTCTTAGAGTTTTTATCAAATTTTCAAGTTTTACAACTTCTTGTTACTTCTATCTTTCGATACGATAATAGTCTTCCAGATGCTATGCAGGGGATTGATTCAGATTATAATTCGTAGGGGTGTTTTTTAGATCCAAAACTCTCCTAATTAACTCCCCTTTTTGCATATAAGCACTTTACCCATCAGTTGCAAGAAATGGTTCTATATGAGGGGAGACAGAGTTTTCTAAGTCTTTGGCCAGCTTTTTCAGGCTCAAGATCCAACTCTACAATGCTACTCTCCTTTATGGGGCTATCTAACAACTTCTTCTCTTCGCTAAGTCTCACATCTTGCACTTGCTTTTTATACCCATTTTTAAGATTCACTTCAGTGTTACCAGGTAGCGTCCCTCAGGGTTCATTACATAAAATATTAGCTAAATGATCAAATTCATTATCTAGAATTTGCATTATTGCAACTTGGCTTCATAATTGATTCCTCATGTTTACAACAAATTCTTCCAAAGACAGATTCTTCTACCTAAATTGGGGATTATAAGTGAATCCAAATGGGTGAGTTATTCTAATGTTCTCACTGTTTGGTTGTTCCAATTTTCTACAGGATTGGTTTGGGTGCTCCCCCACTGTTGGTTTCTTCCAATTGAAGTTTGAGTAGTTTATCTAGCCTAAGTTGTAGGTGTTGGAATAGAGATAATTGAACCAAGTTTGTATTGCATCCAAGAAAATGGTGTTGGAATCACCTAGTAGGGATCGTGACACTAAATTCATTACAAAGTTGTATAATCTCCTCAAAATATTAGGAGTTTGTGAGGCTATGATAGTAAGCATATTAGTCATATGCACACTATCTTCTTAGGGATGACTTTCTTAGGTGGCCATTGAAATTTGTTTGTGAACATTTTCTCGATCAGTGAGTAAGCCTCCTGAAATGATTTAGACATAAGGGACACCCTAGTTGCACATTTATAATTAATCTTAAAGAACCCATCAGCCCATTTTAAAAGTTTGGATAATCTATCAGTTAGGTAAGGCATATTGTGGGCATTCATTAAGTAATTCTTTGAACCTCTCCAAAGTTTCATACATGTTCTCTCCATCTAATTAGATAAAGAACATAATGTCTTTCCTATGGTTGACTGTCTTGAATGAAGGAATTTTTATTAGGTTGCTCCAAGTTGTGATCAATCCTAGTGTGAAGTAGTATAGCCACCTTTTGGCTTTATTCACAAATGAGAAAGGGAATAACCTTAATCTAACAATATCACTGTAGGTATCGTTAAACATAAAGGTGGCACACAATTCTAAGAAACAAGATAAATGGAGGTATGGATCTTTTGTGGGTGATCCCCCAAACTAGCTGGTTTGAATCATTAGGATAAGCATTGGTTTATGTTCAAGTACAAGTATTTGTATAATGGTGTAATCAATACTCATGTAAATTCATGCCGCCAAGTAGTTTAAGATTTTTTCTTCCCGAGGATTTGCCATTTCTAAGTGTTGAACTTTTTTTATTTTTTAAAAATAAAATAAGAATAATGAAGCTCAAAATAGTAATATAAAAAAAATAAAATGACAAACTTACTTTAAGCAGTTCAACAAAAATTCTCTAGCAGCGACACCAAAATGTCGATGCCTAAAATTGTCTTGAAGCAATTAATTACACAAGTATACGTGTTATTCAAGTAATATAAGAATAACAAGTTCAAATACCAATCCCATAAAAAAAATTATTAAAATATTTTAAAAAGGGGAAATTCTAGTTTACTAAATCACTAAGCCTAATTTGAAGATTTAGTTTTCAGATATGAAGGGTTCTAAAATCCTAATTTATAATGAAAAAAACTAGACTAGGTTTTGTTGAAGTTTTTTAATGATGAAAAATTTTTACTCCTGTGACATCAGCCTAGTGATTCCTGGATATTTTTCTATGAAATCTCATGCTTTTGTTGACAACTAGGGACACAATTCTCCTTACATAGTCTAGATCAAAAGAAGAGTTGAACATCACATAACAATTAAGAGAGGCTTAAACATGTATTGTTTTCCATGGCTACTCGGATTCTCTATTTAGGTTACGATTTTGTAATGCCAATATGTTTCTTCCATCAGACTATTGTGTGTTAACTTGTTTTTCTAGAAAACAGTTAAAAGTTCTTGTTCACAAGAGATTTTTGACATTTTATCATGTCAAATTCCTAGTAAATTAAGCACAGAAAGTTAACACATCAATATATGAAGTTCAAGCACATAAAAGACATTTAGGGAACAAAATCTATAAGATAAAACAACGAGAAAATTGAATACGTTACATCATAGAAAACTAGATTAACCATAATGCATAAGTCAAAAAAAACATGAAAATTGTTATTGCAAACATAAAGAGAAAAATAATACAAGTGAAACAAAAAACTCAAACTATAACAAATTAATCATTGCAGTACACCATGGTCTTCTCTATTTAATACAAGTTTTATATAGATATCTCTCATACAAGTGCACTCAATTTCTCCTCACAAACTCTCCAAATTGTCACTGAAAAAACATGTAAAGGGGAAAATAGGAAAAAAAAACCCTCTTGAGTGAACCCTAAAGAGAAACCTCAGAGTCCTAAAGACTCTCCTAAACCCTAGAAACAAAGTCCCACAGGACAACAAGTAACTCTTTGGTCTTCATACATCTCCTTATCTAGATTAGGCTTCAAAACCTGCTAAAAAAGTTTCCAGATAACTCATAATGTAGGTTAGTACGGATGCTGGCATAATTCTAATTACGCCACAACCTAGCATAATTATACTGCAGATTAGTGTTGCTACGTTGTAAACTAGTGTAATTATTTCTCTTTCTCTAATTTTTCGAACTTATTTCATTGCTTTGTCAAACTTTGTATTTTGGCTTCTCAACGCGTGCTCAACACCTATAACTTCCAAAATATAACAAATATACCATTCATAAGCGAAAAATCATGATAAATAGAATAAAATAGAGCATTTGATGTTAGAAAAATCATGTAAATTTACATCATATCATATGCCCTACCCATATTTATATAAAGGCTTGGCATCATGATGTTCAAAAGGTGGATCTTATTAATTGTCCCTTCTAGATGAGATTAAAAGACCAAATTTAAGCTTCCTAACCTCATACAAGGTTCAAAGTGTCTCATTACATACATTCGCATTATGTTTAGGTAGAAAGCCATGCCATAGCAGTATGTTAGTTCTGACTCTCTATAATAGATCAATATTTAAGGCTAACTTCATTTGTTGTGGTGTCATAAGTCCTTCCTTCAAGCATAACCTTAATGGTGAGCTCAACATTATCATTAGGTAGTAAACCTCATCTTCTAATAATTAACATGTGTTTAAGTAAGACCATTATATTAAAAATCTTAGATAAAAAACTCAGCCTAATATTTGGCTCTTCAGCATTCTAAGTTTCTTACGAAGATGTTCCTCTTATATAACTTTATTTGATTTCATTTTGATGCTTATTTTGATCCTTTCCTACAATCATAGTTTTAGAATCTCAAATTCCTTTCCTACATTTTTGATATTCTATGAAATAGTCATGACTTGAACCTAGAGTTTTCCTAAAGCTTAACTATTTGTTATTAACCATAATAGTTGATGCCCATGAGGTACTTAAACTCCTAAATAGAGAAACTACATATGTTTTTCCATATGCTATGTTGGATAAATCTTTTGGATATATATGAGCTAGCTCCAATGAGCTTTCACCTCATGCTCATTTTTCTAATCACACAATAACATTTTTTTATGCATGTCTGATTAAACACCGTTCACAAGAATTTTCATATTTGTTGTACTTATAATATTACACATTCTTCAAATTACCTCAACTACATCATCCACAAAGCCTTCAACAGTTCAACTACTCCTGGTTGTGAATTCCTTGGCCTTTCTTCACCACAACATCCATTTTCCTACTAAAGACAACTAAAATTTAGAAGCAATTGATCCACTATAGCACAACTTGCATTTCTTCTACTCATTGAAGCCAAGGCCACTGAAATCTTTGTTCGATAGTGATGATGATGTGCCTTTAGCATAATATTAGAGATCGAAGAAAAATTAAGATTCACACATTTCAAATTTGTAAGTACCCAAAAATTATAACCTTATACTTAGTATGATCTCCTTCAAATTTTGCTTTGAGAATTATAAAGCTAACTCAATTCATGGTGGAGTTAATGACGGTGTTAAGGGTAACTCATACCACCCTTTTAAACTCATTTTGTGCGGACGTTATAAATTTCCCTCCATCTAAATTTTCATAGATAAGGAATAACACCAATGTTACTCATCTACTCCAATAGTTTAAGATCTATGATATATGAAACTTTCCTTTTTGTATTTAATTAGTTAAGAAATTTTACATCAAAGATAATATGTTGAAAGCTTCAAAGAGGTGAGCCACATTTTAGACTTGAAAAGCAACCTGACCTCAATTTGGCAGTTCGATGAAAATGATATCTCAATACTTTGTATGTAATAGTGGAAGGTGACTGAGAGTGTTATAGAGACACGCACTATGTGAATTTAAATGTTGAAACAATGGGAGAAACTATGAACTCAAATATATGATATCAAAGGATAAGACATATAGGAGAGAATGGGCAAAGAATAGCATATTCAACCAATAAGCTTTCAAATTTGAAGTCATTGGATTTTGGTTTATATAAGGACTGGCATTGGACATGCTAAGATAGACAATTGCCACTAATTGAAAGGGAAGCAAGACAAAAAGGTTGGAGTTTTAAAATATCGCTATTTGAGGACCATCCCCAATAGCATCCCTTACAGGCTCATCATATTACAATATCATCAATGATAACTTCACTAGGAAGGTATGAGTTTATTTTCTAAAAATAAATCCACATTAAATGGAATGATGATGGAGAATGAGTCTAGTGTGAAGATCAAGTCTCTAAGATCAAATAGCAAAGAATAATATTACAAAATATTTTGCTCGGGTGATAAAAACGAATTAAGAGGAGAAATTTAGCAATACCACAAAACATTTGAACTGCTAAACTCAAGAAGAGAACACAATATAAAAGACTTTGAAGTATAAGGTTAAATGTCGGATTGCTCAAACCTTTTTCCACAGATGATGAGTAATATAAATTATCTGTTCAATAGAGTACCATCAACTCCACCTAGTTTTAAGTTAAATGAAGAAGTGTGGACTAGAAAGGAGGTATACTTTTCTTAAGATGTGGACTAACAACGAGGTAAATCAAAGTTTTTTGATATATTTGAGATGCGTGTAGAATCTACCAAACAATTAATCATTTGTTATGATTATCGAACTTAGCTTCTAAATTTGGAATAATAAAATTTGAAATTTTTTAGAATACAAATTCTACTTTTAAATGAAATTGTCATGTATAATGGGAGTGGCAATGCAGAAAAAATAGGTCTGATAACAACTAAATGTAGACAGAGACAGGCATGCTTGTAGTTGAGTTGAGAAGATTTCAATGATTGTGCAAAGTCAATAGAAAAATACACTACTTCATTGCATTGGCAAATAAATTGTGGTGAACCTAAAGTAGCAATACGGGACAAATACTTCATTAAGTGGGTGCTGCTAAATGACGATTGGGCATTGCGTTAAAAATGGCATTTCAAAAACAAAAAAAAAACACAATATAAAAAAAAAAGTACAAAGGAACCATAACACAATAAAAAAAAAAGCACAAGGGAACCAAGTAATGGTTTTGGAGAAAGAGTACATTTTCTGAAAAAAAAAAAGTCTAATTAAATGAAAGGATTTCATAAAGAAATAGTCAAGTGCAAATATCAAGGCCAATAGATCAAATAACAAAGAAGACTATCCTATCGAGTTCTGCTCAGCTTGCAAAATACATATTAGAGGGCAAATTTATGAACATCACAACAAGAGAACTAGCTTATAAACAGAACTCGAGATGAAAAAGTTTAAAGAAAGCGGTTATATGTTTGGCGCATGAGCTTTTTGGGCCAATAATTAGTATTACAATTTATGTGTTCAATAGAGCGCCCCCAATTCCTCCAAGTTTTAAGTTATTTGAAAAAGTACAAACTAGCAAAGCAATAAACATTTCTTATTTGAAGATTTTTTAACATATTTATGATGTATGTGTAGAATCTATTGAACTTAATTCATTTGTTATAGAATTGATAACATTAGCTTCTAGTTGACAGACAAGTTAACAAAGAGAAAAAAATTACATGCCATGTTAGAGCATTAATTCAAAAAGCTAACCAAAACTCAATAAGCACAACAACGCATATAATTTCCTGTCTTTTAACAATATATAACCATAGTTCCAAAAGAAAGATTCTTACAAGCCATGTTGCACCATTGCATTAACCACCTAAAAAGAACTGCATATCTGTGAAAATAGCAACATGTCAAAGAATTCTTTAAAATATTCCAGACGCACAAAACAAAATTAGAACAACAGAATAAAACAGCCCTAACTAAGCATTCTGCAGCCAAATCTGGCATCATTCCAACACTTTGAATTCTTAAATAGTGTGGGTTGCATTAATTTGAATTAGCTAGCTTCAAATTGTGAAAAAAAAAACGATGTGCATGCAAATTGTCACTTCAGTTAACATACTGCGCTGAACATAAGAAGATGCGTAGCAGCAGTAAGGATTTATGCAATATAGTTCAGAAAACTAATGCATCTCATTACAAAACTGAATAGCTAGTAAAAATATAAGCCGCCAAAAAGCTCCAAATGTAATAAGAAACCAAGCCAATGATTTCTACCTCCAGATAACATCAAACAAATAGTGGCACGATATCAGATTCAGAAGGTTAATTACTCCGGATATGAGTCTCATAAGCCAGTTGCCCCGCAAGAAGATCAACCACAGCAGTTCCAACGGACTTGAACACGGTGATCTCCTCTAGACTTCTCCTCCCAACCTTCACACCACTGGCCAAATCCACCAGCGTCCCTACCACATCCTTACGGGAAATAGCCCCTCTCTCGAAAGCGCCAACCAGCTCACCAGCCTCCGCCATGGCCGGCTCGAAATCAACAAACACTCTTCCTCTCACTAAAGCATCGTCGTCACACTCCCTCATCGTCGGGCTGAAAGAACCCACCAGGTCGAGATGCGCGCCCGGCTTAAGACGTCCTCCTTTCACAATCGGATCATGCGAACTAGTCGCGCAGCTCACCACATCACCGATTCCAAGCACAGTGTCCAATATTTCTACATGCTCGAAAACTACATTTCTTCCTTCTTTCTCCTCCTCTCCCTCCTTAAGCCGTTTTACAAGATCACGTGCCTTGGAAGCCGATCGGTTCCAAATGATGACCCTCTCGATCCCCGGGCGAACAAATCTGTGGGCACGTATGAGGTAAGGAGCAAGTGCGCCGGCGCCGACCATGACGAGAACGCGAGCATCATCACGCGCAAGGAAGCGTGCGGCGAGGGCGGAGACGGCGGAGGTGCGGAGGAGGGTGAGTTCCGTACCGTCGATGGCGGCTAGGGCAGCGCCAGTGGAAGAGCTGAAAAGGACGTAGGAGGCGGAGATGCCGGGGAGGCCGAAGGATGTGTTGTGGGGAAAAGAAGTGACCATCTTGACGCCGATGTATGGTAGAAGCGGTGAGGAGGACCAGGAGGGCATGAGGAGAAGCGAGGAGGAGGTTGATGGATCGATGGGGAAGCTTTGGCGAACGGGGGAGGTGACCACGGGGGAATGGGAAGTGAGGGAGGAGAGGAAGTGGGGTATGAGGGAGGAGGGTGGGATGAGGGAACGGAGGGAGGAGGCATCGAGGTAAGTGCAGCCACCACCGATGGTAGCTCCGGCGGCCATTGTAGTACTTTAGCAGTGGCGTGTAGTTGATTTGGGAAGAAGGGGAAGGTCGTTGACGACCCGCTAGACTAATTTACCAATAATTTTAAGTTTTACAGCACTTCCTTCAAACATAATTTTAGAAGAAATAATCATATAAAAACCATCTTTCTAAAACTAATGTTTTATTTGAATACAAATTTTATGTTTACTTTTTCTTTGTATGAATTACAAAAACATATCAATATAAATAAAATTATTCTTAATTTCATCTCGTTCTTCTCTGTAGAAAATTGTCTATACAGAGTTGAATGTAGTTCTGTGTGTGAACTTCAATAATATGTCGTCATGTGTGATATATACATAAAGTCGAATGCAGTTCTATGTGTGGACTTCAATAATATGTCGTCATGTGTGTTATACCGAACCCACCTAAGAAAATATTAATGTAGAATTGCGAATGTTATTGAGTGGAACCGCCTAGGTTATTGGGGGGTTATTGAGAGATTATTGAAGTGTTGTTGAAGTTAATACCCCAATAATCCCCCCATAACCCCTCATTAACATATGTGGGTCTATTCCAATAACCCCCGATAATTACTCTCACAAAAACCCCCAATAACCTCCGCAGTTTAACTTCAATAAACCATTTACAATAACCCCCTACATTAACCCCCGCAACTACCCCCAATAACCCGCCAATAACCTCCGCAGTTTTACTTTAATAACCCTCAATAATTTTCATGATGTAGTGCACGTGACGCCATATTACTGGACATGTAAAGCTACTTTTGAACTCTATATGAAAAATTTTCTCATTCTCGTGAGAACGGAAAAAATTTGTGTGTGATAGACGTATGCAGTGCTGCGTGCGATATTGGGGTTATACCGAGGGTATAAGTGGGTTACATCTGCGGTATAACCTTTGTAACCTCCCTGTAACTTTCGGTAACCTATCTGTACCTTAAAATAAGTTTCGCGTTTCTGTTATCATATATTAAGAGGTTACATGTAAGTTACAGGGAGGTTACAATGGCTTATGTTGTGGATGTAACCCCCTTGTACCCTCGGTATACCCCAATATCGCACGCAGCGCTGCGTACGTCTATCGCACGTAATTTTTTTCTCGTGAGAACAGCTGCCGAGCCATAGTTTTCTCTTCCAAGATTTTCTCCAACTCATCTTTCTCTCCATCTTCTTTGTAAGTCATCCCCATCTCTCATTGGCGGCTTCCTCTTTCATTCTAAAAACACTCCTCATTCACAGATCCCTTCCCTCTGCACAATTGAGTGTAACTTGAAAGATGGGCATATAAATAAAAGTTAGATGAAAGAAAAATTACGATTTACTCTTTTACCAAAATGAATATAAGATGGCAGTAAAGGAAGAAGAATGGAATAAGATATTCATACTAAAAGAGGGGCTTAGAGGAGAAATAGATGAGAGGAAAATAAAAGGAGGCAAGTTAGAGGCTACAGGGCTTCTTCCGGGGACAGGTTGGGTCGCCAGAGATTGATAATTCCAACAAGCCAATAAAACAAAATTGAGTTTTAAAGGGGGTGGAGATGAAGAGACTACGGAAGAGAGAAAGGATTAATGGAGGGCACTTGAGCTTCGAGGAATATAAAGAAGATAAACCTTAGCCATCGAGAGCCCCTTTGCCATCGCCGGCAGTGAGAGTTGAACAGGCACTGATTGTCTGTTGAGTTCTTTTTGTCAATCCAGCAAAAGAGATCATATCAAGAACTTCTTTGGCCTTCAAAGAGTTGGCTTTTAATGCATCAGAATCAGGGCAAACTAATAACAAAAGGTTGTATGAGCATGCCCTAGGAAATATGATGGCCAACATCGATGTGTTGCTTGTTGGTGAAGCAATCTCCTGCATTTGTCTATCCAAGAGTAGTTTGTTATGTGCCCAAGAAAGAGGGAAACGAATGGGTAGTTGCTTGCATGAGAAGGAATCACAAACATTTCAGCTTAGGAAACAAGATCAACTGTGTCGGTGAGGTGGCTTGCGTGCAAAACAGATCCTCTGAGTTCACGCATTTGTATCCCGTGAAGCTGAGGAGTTAAAATTCAGAATAATGTGGTGGAATACACACCTTTTCATTGATATAAACGGGGTTATAAATAACCCTTACAATAATCTGTAATAGGAAAAATAATAAAAGACNTTTGAAAGTTTTGTCATGCACTCTGTCAACTGTGATTCCAGAGATGTAATTGTTTCAACCCCAGATTCATACTGAATCTTATGCTTATTTCAATCAAATATTGCATAAAATAATTTTTTTTTATTTTTTGGTTTGTTTGACATGAAATTAAAATATAATTATATTTTTTTAATTAAATTTATTTTTTCATTTTGCTCGATTAAATGAAAATTAAAATCGAATCAAAAACAAAAATTTGAAAACTGGAAAAATTGAAAATGAATACTAACTTTTTTAAAAACAACAAAAAAAAAACTTAAATATAATTTTAAAATTGAACGAATCAACAAACTTGATCAGTTCATTTCGATTTTTCGGTTTTGACTAAATCTTTAGCGAGTGCCATCTTTTTGCTTAAGCTTTTTTCCATGGAAGTATATGATATGAATGATACGAGTTAGAATGGTTGACCTTGAAAATCTTTTGTTTTAAATAAGCTGGTGAGGGATTTTAGGCCAATAAAGGAGGAATTGATTGACATTCCATTGTGAGTTAGGTTTTTCAAAGCTTTCATAGAAAATTTTTAAACACTTAGCATATCATATCGTAGCACATATAATAAACACCGGTACCCACATGAATTGGCCAAGCAATTAATAAAATTAAATATGAGAAATATTATTCAAACATTCAAAATAAAGCAATGAACTAATAAAAAAAAGACAGTGATGACCTAATTAAATATAATACTTAAAATGAAAGAAANTAATTTGCATTAATTGTTAGGAGATATAGGAAATAACGTAAAATAGGAAAATAAATATCTCATTAATTCTAACGAAATAATTTATTTACAAGAATAAATTATTTCCTAACATAACTCGAATTCTAAGGAAATAATTTATTTATAAGAATAAATTATTTCCTATCATAACTCCTAACACTCCCCCTCAAGTTTGGAATGAATGTTAATAATTCCTAACTTGCTGAGTAGTATCGAAAACTGAGAAGAGTTTAGTGGTTTTGTGAAAACGTATGCTGGCTGTTCTAAAGTAGACACATGAGTCAACTTTATTATTCCTTTTTGAACTTTCTCCCGTATGAGATGACAATCAATCTCGATGTACTTTGTTC
>JXCR01144662.1:0-10867 GCA_002079205.1 Phalaenopsis hybrid cultivar | reverse complement strand
TTTATGAACTTGATGATGTATGAGTGTGTATCTGATTTATGGTTCATCAAATAAGTCCATGTTCATCGAGTATAATCATTAACAATTGTGAGAAAATACCGCGCTCCAGTGATTGAAGGAACTTGGTTTCCTCCCCAAATGTCAACATGAATTAATTCAAAAGGTGTTTTTGAGCTAATCGAACTTGTTTGAAAAAGGTAAACGAGTTTGCTTAGCCAATGGGCAAATTAAACAATAAAAAACATTACTAATATTCTTGTTTATAATTGGAAAATGAAACAAGATGGAAACTTTATTTGATGGGTGGCCTAGACGTTTATGCCAGAGATTTGGAGATGGTGAAGTAGCAACATTGCACTTGCTCTTTTGTGGAGTATCAAGGTTGTAGAGTCCTCCTCTTTTAGTTCCCGTCCCAATCTTCTTCCCCGATTGTTGGTCCTGTAGAACACAAGTGTGGTTATTAAAAATGGAAAGACATTGTGAATCAAACACAAATTTACTAATAGAAATCAGATTTAATTTGAAGGAGGGGACACATAAAACATTTTGTAGAACAAAGTCAGCAAAATGGATGTTGCCTATGTGTGTGACAGTTACAGTAGCTCCATTAGGCAAGTGAACTTTTCGATTGATGACACTGGATTTTGTAGTAAGTATGTTGGCTGAATATACCATGTGATCTGTGGCTCCTGTGTCAAGAATCTATCTTATTTCTTTATCAAAAACAGAAGCACAAAAGATTTTACCTGAGATATCACTCATTGCTGATGTACTGCCAACATGATTAGCCATCGAATTAGATTTGATCTCTGCAATTAGTGATATGAGGCTTTGATATTGTTCAGCTGTAAGGGTGAATGGTGCAGGACTCATTGATGTATTGGTATCCGCATGATTGGCTTTGGGAGCAAAATTTTTCCGTTCAGGTTTATTGCCTGTTGGATTGGTCCTTTACAACTTCCTACAATCATTGATGGCGTCTCCCTGCCATCCACAATAATCGCATTGAGATGTGCTCGACATGTGTCTGAGGTATGCCCAATTTTGTCACATTTTCCACACTTTAAATGAGGATTTTTAGGCGTGAAAACATTCTCTGGTTTTCGTGCATTATTCTTCACTGCAAAAGCTGAAGCTTCCGGCTGCGGCACATTTACATTGTTCATGCCGCGCTGCTTTTCCTCTTGGAGCGCGAGAGAATGTGCCTTGCTGACATTGGGAAGGGGATCCATGATCAAAATTTGTCCTCTTATACTAGTGTATGTTTCATTAAGCCCCATGAGAAATTTCATGGTTTTCTGGTTTTGTTGAAACTGCATCACTTCCGTTTCATTAAGCCCCATGAGAAATTTCATGGTTTTCTGGTTTTGCTGAAACTGCATCACTTCCTTCATGACACCACACGTGCATTTAGGTATGCTATGGAGGGCGTCACGTTCATCCCATAAGCCTTTGAGCTTGGTGTAATAAGCTCCAATTGTCATATCGCATTGCTTGCAATCGTGGATGGCTTCTTCGACATGGAAAATATGAACGTTGTTGATACGAGAAAAACGTTCCTTCAGGTCGAGCCAGATTTTATGGGCACTCTCGTTATATATTATACTTGCTCCAATGTCTTCTGCAATTGAATTAAACAACCATGCCTTGACAAGGTTGTTGCAGCGCCTCCATTGTTGAAGTTCTGCGGTGGACGTCTTTGGTGGTTCTTGGACGGTGTCGTTAACAAAACCTTCTTTGTTTTTGATGTTGAGAGCCATCAACATGGCACGACTCCAAGAATTGTAGTTTTCTCCATTCAGCAGCTGCGTAACAAGCATGAGACCGGGTTGATCTGAGTAGTGGAGAAAAAAGGAGTCGTTCGGATTATCGAATTTGCTAGATTCAGGTTTTGTTGAATTTTGAGTTTCGTCTGCCATGTGTTTGGACTTAGAAAGAAGATAGATGGGGTTTTTGCGTGGAAGAGGAGATGGTAAGACTCAGAATCGTGTTTGCTCTGATACCATGTTAAATCTCAGAATAATGTGGTGGAATACACACCTTTTCATTGATATGAACGGGGTTATAAATAACCCTTACAATAATCTTGTAATCGGAAAAATAATAAAAGGCAAATGATATGAAAGGAATGGTATAACACTTAGTATCTCCAATAATTAATTCGCATTAATTGTTAGGAGATATAGGAAATAGCAGAAAATAGAGAAATAAATATCTCATTAATTCTAAGGAAATAATTTATTTACAAGAATAAATTATTTCCTAACATAACTCTAATTCTAAGGAAACAATTTATTTATAAGAATAAATTATTTCCTATCATAACTCCTAACATGAGGAACCAGAAAAGAGAAGAACCGTTCTTCAAGTCGATGCAAAAGAGTTTTTGGAACTTTTTTATTTGGAAGCAGCTAAACACTACTTCAAAATAGCAGAATGGAGCTTCCATTTCACAAACCCGAAATGAAGATAAATGCTTTTCTATTAGAAGCATTTATGAAGAAGTCGATCATATAAAGGAATGTGAAAAATATTTAGGTATGTCATATGCACGCAAAATTGCGTGTGTATGAAGGTTATTTGAAAGGTATAGCAGGATTATGTTGTTGTTATTGGGGTTAATACCCTCAATAACCTCACGAAACTCTCGAATGACAAAAAAAAAAAAGATGAGCGTCAAACCACGTAATGTATTGGTAGGTTATTGGGAGGTTATTGATATGTTAATAACTGAGTTATTAGAAGGTTATTCGGGGTCATACGTACGCAGCGTATGACGTACGTAAATAACTCTCAAGGAACGGAGCTCATTCTCTACAGCAAAAAGGAAGAGACCAAGCCTAAACCAAGAGGAGTGCCTTCTAAATCATTCATTCAGTAATTTTATTTTAGTTATACTTTAAAACTATTATATTTATTTATTTTAATATTAGATAGTAAAATTTGCATACTTCGTGGTTGTAGTCGTTCCTCACAAGCTATTATTTCTTACCCTTTCTATAATTTGACCTTCTCCTACAGTATAAAAGTTCGGCCTTTCTTCCCCATTTCAAGCATTCATTGCAGAATCGCAAGCCCTTTTATTTTCTCCTCCCCTTTTCAATATTCTTTCCCACCCTAAAATTCATAACATGTTTCTCTCCAAATCCATTACTCTCCTGAATTGGTCTCCTACTCTAATAAAAATGATTTCCTATTTAGCTTATATCTTTGCTTTTTACTCTTTCTTCAACTCCACGGATACTTAAATTCTAGAGCTATATCTCAAGGTGCAGGGAATCACTCCAATTGAGAGAACTTGCAGCCTACTGCAAAATTAGTGAACTGAAAGGTCTCATAAATGCTTGTAGCAAGAATGGCAATGAGTTCTCACTATACTAAAGCATGCCAATTAGTGAAGATTTTTATCTGTGTTGAAGTGTTGGTGTTGATGGTTTATAATGGAATTTGGTGTTAGTTGGGTATGATGTAGGGAAAGTGTCATATTATGGTTATTTTTAGGCAACAACAATAAAGATGTAAAAACTCAAAGGCATCTTTGAGATTAGGGTGAGATTTTGGTTAGTTTGGATGGATCAGTTTTCAAATTGGTTAAACTAATTACAACCAAAATCTACAATCTGAAAAAAAAAAACCCTAATAAATTAAAATTTTGAAAACAAAAATGAACTGAAATTTGATTTCGTTTAAACAATTCAATTATAAAGAACTAAAATTAAGTTAGTTATGTCTAAGTATAATATTGATTTACTTTCATGAATCTTATGTTTATTTCAATCAAATATTGCATAAAATAATTTTTTTGATTTTTTGGTTTGTTTGACATGAAATTAAAATATAATTATATTTTTTAATTAAATTTTAGTTTTTCATTTTGTTCAATTAAATAAAAATTAAAATTGAATAAAAAATTAAAAAAAAAAAATGAAAACTGAAACACCAAAAACTGAATACTATCGTTTTAAAAACAAAACAAAAAAAAAACTTAAATATATTTTTTAAATTGAACTGAATCAACAGACATGATCAATTCATTTCGGTTTTTTTGGTTTTGACTAAATAATGCACTCCCCTATTTATGATATTATCTTTAGCGAGTGCCATCTTTTTGCTTAAGCTTTTTTCCATGGAAGTATATGACATGAATGATATGAGTTAGAATGGTTGACCATGAAAATCTTTTGTTTTAAATAAGCTGGTGAGGGGATTTAGGCCAATAAAGGAGGAATTGGTTGACATTCTATTGTGAGTTAAGTTTTCCAAGCTTTAATACAAATTTTTTAAACATAAGACAAATCATATGGTAGCACAAATAATAAACATTGGTACCCACATGATTTAACTAAGCAATTAATAAAGTTAAATATGAGAAATATTATTCAAACAGTCAAAATAAAGCAATGAACTAATTAAAAAAAACAAAGTAATGCACCAATTAAATCTAATACTTAAAATGAAAGAAAAGACTAAGGCTACTAAAACAATGGCTCACTTGGGGTAAAATCATTTTGAGACAACTCTAGGGGTTAGACTATACATATAATCAAGTCAAAGAGAGAGTTTGGTTTAATTGTACTATGGTAAAATCAAAGTTGCTGCTACCATGCTCTTGAAAGCCTAGAACTTCTACTCTCTCACACACGACCTACACATCGCTTGGTGATACATTGGTAACTTGCAGTTATCTCTAACTTACAATTCATATATGATGATGTTTTACTCAAGATGAGACTAACATTCACCTCTCAATTTCTTATATATCTTTTATGTTATTAACTAATATGCATAAAATTAATAATTCATTAACAACTTGACGCCAATAAAATAGAAAATTTAGTATAACAACACTATAACTTCACACTGTAGCAACATCTTCATCGTTACTTGATAGTGTCATAGTATGGCGACCTTAACGAAATAATTTAGAATTAGTTTTTGAAAGGGATTGGAAAAGTTATGGTGGTATGTTTTGGGAGGTTATGGGATTAATTCTAATGAGGGCCTGAGCAGAAAGAAGTGTTAGTAAAGAGTGTAGAGAGTGGATTGTATGTTTTGAGAGTGGAGTGTATGACAAAGGAAAGCATTAAAGAGGCAAAATTCTTGGAAGGAAGAAGTTTCAAAGAAAAAAAAAATCTAGAAACAAAACTTCTTACAATCACATCATTTATATCATTTTCTTTTTTTTTATTCGTCCTTGTTTTGTAATACATCATAAATTGTTTTGTTACTTTTGTCATGAACTAGTTTATTTTTTGGATTTATGGTGTAATCAAAGCTATTTTCTTCATAAAAAAGTTTATTATTATGATTTTTTTGATAGAAATTGTTTGATGTATCTTATACTTTATTTAATTGAATACTTCGCCACGAGTCAAATTAAAATATCTAGTGTTTTATAATATCATAAGAGTTATTTAATGATTGAGAAATATATGTCAACAAGTTTCATAATTGGGATAGGAATATACTACATTTAACCTTGAAATAATTTAAGAAGAGCACTTCATGCAATTTATGATTATAGTTAATCACAAGATTAGAAATTTTAAGCTACCAAAAGAGACTAGAATATATCTAATTCTTGATTGATAATTACTATGATTGAGTGTTAAATCAATATATGAAGTTAAACATAATATGTTTGGTATATCCATAAATCTAATGTTTTTCATTATTGATCATAAGCTTGTAAATCAATAATATAAAAATTTGTTTTATAAAATTTAGATTAAAATATTCTAATTTTGTTGAATTTTTAATAAGAAAATTGGTGATATAAATTAATATTTAACTTAGTCAAAAACTTAATTTCGATCATCATTAGAACATTACTTGACCCATTATATATTACTTGAATTACACGTGCACTTATGTGTAGCGTAATAGTTGGTCATTTTTTTTTTTTATGTTGTTGCCAAAGTTCAAAATTTAATTTATTATAAGTTAATATTAATTTAATGGTCCAATTTTTAATTTAAATATTTGTCCATAAAATGTCCTACTTTTTTGTTGTCTATTTATTATTATATTATTATTTTATTTTTAGTAAATTGTTTATTTATGCTTAAACTTAATTTTTAATTTATTTTATTTTAATTTCTAAATACTTATATAATTACCTATTTTGTGTTATATGCATAAAATAGAAATTATAGACTTACTGTCATGTGACCCTGAGGCAGAAAAAGACCTACAAAAATATTTAAAATACAAAAGAATCAAAATCTATCATAATTCATGGTGAACCAGCCCAATAAATTAGATTCGTCTGGATCTTTAATATAAAATGTCAACTCTTTAGTAGATGAATCTCATCAAAGCATCAATAGGAGCAATATCCAAGCTAATAACTTTGTGAAACACAATCAATTTTTTCAAAATTCTTGGTTTTAGTGTTCACATACAAATAATCCTAACTTACATATCATTACTTGTTTATAGATATATGCAACTTTTAAGTATAATGGAGTATTTGATGATGTCATTATAATTAGGTTATTTCATTTTAGTTGTTAGATAAAACAAAGATGTTAAAATTCTCTTTCTTTTAACTCAATTACAAGAATGAATTAGCTAAAAATTTCATAGCTCGATACATTACCCCATGTTGGGTGGAAAAGAGAAGGAAGAAGGGAGGAGTGTCGATGGGAATGTTTTCTCATGTCCGCCACAGATCTTGAAAGAGTTATATCTAAATGATCAGATGCATCATTCGATGAATAATATAGTATTCCGATGGAAAGAAATGTTACCTTAAAATTGATATAATCATTCAGATGAGAAAAATCATTAAGATTTGTAGGACTACATAACCAAATATTATTTTCCCTACCTTGCGAGCATAATATAGGTTTTATTTTATCTTGTGGGTATGGTATCCCTACAAGGATAAGCCTTCGTAGTTAATTACAGAGTACTCTTAATTAAATTATTGTCTTATACCAATTATGATTATAAGGTAAGTGACTTGAAGATTAGCATTTCAGGATCTCATATTGATGGATGGGATTAAAAGGATTTGATTGGAATTGAAAGGTTGGGACTTACAGTCTAATGATGACATGTCATAAAAAAATCCCTGAAAAAAGGTTAGCCATAACGGAAAGAAGAATCAAAATTGTGAATTTTTTTTTAAGTTTTATTTTTTATTTCAGGGATCATATTCGATTTCAAAGAGTTTAATTTCGATTGAGTTTGTTCAAAAAAGTTTGAGTTTGATTGATTTTGTTTAAAAAGGTTTGATTTGGATTGATGTACTTGAGCTGGTTTGATTTAATTTAAATTTACTTAAGGTTTAGGGAATTTTATTAAAATTTATATGAAGTTTGTTGAAGGTTGGTTGAAGTTTTTTTTGAAGTTTTGGAGATAGTTTGAAATTAGTTAAATTTTGTTTGAGGTTTGAAATTTGTTTGAAGTTATTTGAAGTTTTAAAATATTTTAGGTTTTTAATGGTTCTTAAAATGTTTTTAAGTTTTAGTTTTCACAAATTTTTAAAGTTTTAAAGTTTAATTTTTAAAGCCTTAAGATATTTAAAAGTTTTAAAATATTTTAAAATGTTTTAATTTTGAAATTATTTTGAAGTCCTTAGAGTTTAGGCTTTGAAATTTTAATGGTTTTAAGGTTTTGTTTTGTTCTTAAGGAGTTTGGTTGTTTTATTTCTTGGAAAAGATTTTAAAAGTTTTGAAATTTTTGGAGTTTGGAAGTGATTTTGGGTTAAAGATATTTGATAAAGATTTGATTCAAACTTATTAACACAAACTGACAACTTGCATTGGTAGAAAGATATTTGATTGAATTGATTGGGTTTTATTTGAGATTGAAAGTTTGATTAGAGTTTTGTTGGTGATTGATAGTGAAGGTTAATTGGAGCTTAACCCTAGGAAAGGGGTAGGATATACTTCAAGAATGTTTAGATGGAAATGAAGACCGTAACCCAAAAAAAACTAGACTCTATAAGTAGGCTAAATAAGTGGACTAAACTAATTTTTGGGTATAACGACCCTAGTTAAGATGCCTATGAATTTCAGTAACTTTGGGTACATTAGTATCCTTAAATTATTAACTAGTCAAACAGTAAGAGGTCTCCCCTATTACCACAGTGATGACAAATGTAGATCTTTTTAGTATTAGGTAGTTTTAGTTGCCTTTGTCAATAATCATATGTTACTTCATCTTAGAGCACCTACATGGTCCAAGGTTGTAAGATTAATTATTTTATATTTCACAGTTCCTAGCACTTTCTAAGTGTATCTAATAATCTAACCTACATATCTAGACTTGACTATTCTAGAGTGTGTGTGATCATAAGTTGTATTTCTATGTTGGTAAACTTGGGGTTCATAGTTGATCTACCTAGTGGTGGTTCCTCTGATTTAGGTTGGTAGATTTTAGAGTTATTTTTGGGGTTTAATATTTAATTCATAATTTATTTTAGCTCTTAGTTTTTCAGTCATTATGAAAATTAGTTTCTTCTAAATTTAAGTTTTAACTATTGGTTTTCTATCATAGATTGGTTTTTTTTTTTAATTATTCCTCCTTAGTTAGACTTCTACTGCTTGGTTTACTCTTCTATGTTGAAGCTTAAAATCCAAAAAAGGGTTTTATTCAAAATCATTCATATTTACAATCTTCACACTTAATTTTCATTAAAATACTTACCCTTTTAAGATTTTTTATTTTCACACTCATGAAGGTAATTTTGTGTACTATTTTTATCACTCAAAGAAGCTGTCAAGCATGTGAGTGAATCTTAATGTGAGATATGTGAAAAAATGGATTGCTCAAGATTTATATGTTTATGAGTTATGCTTATAAATCACATGCTCCTAAAAGAGAATGCATTCATTCATGGAACAAAGTCATAAACATGTATAAGTCATATATAAGTCAATTATTCAACAAGATTTACAAAGTCCAACAATTTTGGTATGAGAATCTATATATTTGATGAGCTTACAAGACAATTTTCTTTGACAATGTTTCACTTGAGTTTCAAAAAGATTTTAAACTTACTTTATTTGAACAAGGGTGTTGACCTCCTTTTTTTGTGAGCTCTAATTCTTCTCCTAGAACTAATTACCTATCCATAGGACTTTTCTATTAACTATCCTAGAAGAGTAGTGATGGGATCCACTCCACTTAGAAATTTTAACCACCTCTTGAATCTTTTATGAGGTCTCACATGGGTGGTCTCAAACCCTCAATACTTGGTTGAGTTGGTTAAGATCAATATGATGAAACTCAAAGAGAGTTCCTATAGAATTATAAGGCCTTAGGGAAAACCTATATGACTTGGACACTCACTTCATCTTACATACACATTCATATCACTACATATGAAAATGTAAAGTCATACCATAGGATTGAAACATTATTATGACTTCTCTTCCAAAATGTAGAGTCATACCATAGGTTAGTTTGAGATGTCACTAAGGTTTCCTTAGTATCCTCAGCATCTCTTACTTTTTACACTTTTAGATTCCAAAAATGAATGTCCCCATTTGAGTCATTCCCACCTGATTTTTCTATATCTAATCATGGAAACTAAATGTTGAATTCTTGAAGACGAAACCCTGATCTTAATCGAGAGTTTTCTTATGTGACTTCGATTTCCTAAGAAGTACTTAACTATGAGGGATTGCCACTATAGGAGAATTAGTAACCCAAATAATCAAAATAATGTCTAGTCTTTATATTAGATATGGATATTATTGGTCATAAATTTCACAAACAAAATAAGAGTCATAGATTTCTTAGTTTAAATGGTTGAGTCTACTAACAATTAATATGTTTATCTCTTGGGATGGTGTATTACTTGTGGTATTATGTTCAGCTATCAAAAGTATTAAAATTATGAGATCCATTTGGTCTAATTTTTCAAAATCAAAATTATATATCTTAAATTAAATTATTTTAAAAGGCGACCAACAAAGGGTATGCTTAAGATTATGTTTAGGCTTATTCTTGCCTTGAAAGAGTTTTGTTTAGGTTTTTCTACTTAAAATTGTACATTAGATTTTTTTAAAGGATTTACTTATGCTTTATTTTAAAATGGTTTATTTTAGGTTTTAATTTGATGACTTTATTTAAGTGTTGTTCAAATTTTATTTTGTTTAGGAAGTATTCTATATATGTTTTAAAAATTTTGAATCTGAGTTTTACTTTTGAGTTTTTTGTTTAGGAAATATTCTATTTTATTTTAAACAGTTTTATTTAAGTCTAATTTTTGTTTTAGAAAAAGGTTGTGCTTAAATTTTTGTTTTTTAAAAAGATTTTTATTAAGTTTTATAAAAAAGTTTTTGTAAACTTTTATTTAAGGTCTTTGTTAAATATTATTTTAAAAAGTTTTGATTTTGCTATATTTTAATAAGGTTTACTTTTTTGTTTAACAGATTTAGGTTTATTGTAAAAATATTTTAGTTTTTTTTTTCTTAAGAAGATTTTTATAAGTTTTAAAAATATTTTGTCAAGTTTTCTTTTAAGAAAGTATTGTTTTTAAAATGATTTTTTTAAGTTTTAATTTTTTAAAAAAAATTGTTAAGTTTTATTTTATTTTATTTTGAAAAGGTTAAGTTTATTTTAAAAGATTAAGTAAAGTTTTCTTTTAAAAAGGTTTTGTTAAGCTTTAAAAGGATTTTCTTAAGTTTTTATTTCTTGAGAATTTTTTTAATTTCTTGAGAATTTCATTTTATCGAGCATTTCATCTCATCTTTAAAGACTAAAGCTCAAGAATAATTCAAATTTAAGAAAATGAGTTTATGAAAATATTAAGGATTAGAGCATACATAAACTTTTTTTTTTAATTATCCTCTCATTCAAATCCCATTCAAGTGAAGATAATTCTTTTTAGAGCACATTTATATGAGTT
>JXCR01144654.1:24817-73263 GCA_002079205.1 Phalaenopsis hybrid cultivar | reverse complement strand
GGCATATTAAAGTTGATTAGAGCGACACCGGTTAGGATCCTACGGTTCCCACGTTCCGGCACTTGAGGGCATATTAAAGTTGATTTGAGCGACACCGGTTAGGATCCTACGGTTCCCTCGTTCCGGCATCACTATTTTTATTTGGATTCACTTAGTCCAAATGAACTTACTAAACCCAACTTAATGAGTTCCATAATTTCATTTAAATCGTGGGAAGCCTCGTTAGTAACCATAGGTTACCTCCTCCGAGGGATTCCCGATCATCCGATAGTGACGTCTTAATTTGGTTGAAGTTGTAGTTTTATGTGATGTTTGTGATTAAATTTTAAGTTGTTTTATATTTTGCATGTTGTGACGTTGAATTTTATCTTCGTTGATTTTTAATTTTTGTTCTGGGTTATGATTAACATGTAAGTTTATGTAGGTAAATGCAAGCATGAAACATGTAAGGAAGAGGTAGAAGGAAAACAATACTATAAACTGTAAAAGTGTACCCGACGAGTCTTCCGTTCCACCACCTGAAATTTAAAATGCATGTTAAGGTAGTTTATGAAGAGTAGAAAAGGTAAAATTTTAGTAATTTTCCTAACTCTATGTCATATCTTGGTAAGTCCTTAAAAATTTTAATTAAGGATGATTCCATTGAGCAAAGAATATTAAGTTTAATAGGCCTCTGAGGTATCCAACAAGTTAGGAGGGGGAAGCAGGTCCATGCCTCCCTCTCACCAACTGGTGAAAAGCCTCAGGTCCGCTTATTATGTTGCTTAATAGTTCATCCTGTAAATACCCTTATTACTGAGTGAACATTAGCGTCTTAATTATCCCTAAGGCTTAATGGTTCATCCTGTAAATACCCTTATTACTCAGTGAACATTGATGTCTCAATTATCCATAAGAATAGGGTGGTTCATCCTGTAAATATCCTTATTACTCAGTGAACATTGATGTCTCAATTATCCCTAAGAAAGGGGTAATTATCATTTATCATTCAATTTAAGAATTATGTGGGTGAAGACCCTTAAAGGGGCAAGTTAGTGTAATTTGAACACTTAGCCAAATTTTAATCCTAATTGGGCTTAGTGGTGTTTCAAGGATGTTTGATTTTGTTTATTTCTCTAATCTTTGTTTAATCCATTTTTTATTTAGCTTAAGTCACCACTAAGCCCTTAGGGCCTAGGTGAGTGTCTTAATTAGTTTAGTTTTGAAAAAGGGTTAAGCTTTAAATAGTTATGATTCATAATTTGGATTTTATTTGAAAATCAAGATATGGTATTAAATTGATTAATTATTGGCTTCAAAAGTCATACCCCTAAGTCTAGGATCATTTAATATTAATAAACTTCCAAATTTTAATAATTTAGAAATTTGTTAATCTTAATTAAGAAAGTACAATTGGTTTTTAACAATTAACCCCTTTGTATTTCAAGCATCAAAAAAATTGATTAAGATTAGAGGTTACCCATTCCTCTCCTTGACTTAAGCCTAAATGTTAATTAAGGCACGATTTCTAAAATTACACATTTGCCCATAAGGCTCTAACACCTCATAATTTGTCAAGTTCAATTCAAATTACTTTGAAATTTTTATCCTACCTCAGTTAATGGGTCAATTGAGACATCAGAGGAGGAAATGTGATTTTTCAAAATTTAATTTAATTTATATATTTGTTTTCAAGCAAAAATAGGATTTTTCAAAGAAAATTCCTAACATGAACAAAGTAAATTATAATCCCTTAAAATTTTTACTGGAGGTATACCTCGATTAGAGGAGCCTTTGGGTTAAATTTCACATTTTTTTGAATTCTCTGTGATTTATTAGAATTATTTTATGTTCTAGGTAATTTAATAAAAATAAAATATTTTAAGTGGTGAAAATTAAGTTTTATAATTTTGAAAAATCTCCCAAAGGTCAAAAAACTCAGAGAAGCAAATTTTATATTTTTTTAATTTTTCTTTGATTTACTGGAATTTTTATAGTGAAAAACTCATTTTTAGCCTTTTTTAAAAAAAGATTAATTTTTAAGCTTTGAAATTCAATATCTTTATTTAGAAAATTAGGAAAAATATTCTAATTTTTCATAAGTTATTAGGAAACAACTTAGAACATTTCCATGAGTTTTATTATTTTTATGATATTTATGAATTTTTAATTATTTAATTATTTAGAATAGGCCAAAAAATTAAGTTTTTATTTTAAATATCATTTTATTATTAGAAAATACCCCTGATCACAGAGAACTTAAAAAATAAAGTTTTATAATTTTTTGAGTTATATTTTAATTTTTAAAAAATCAATTAAATGTTAAGAGTAGTATCTATCTTTAAAAATCAATTTAAGTTATCAAATGAACTCAAAATATCTTGAAACTTTTATGATGAGTTCTCTGGATCATAAGTCACAGTGGAAATAAAAAATCAAGCCATTTAAATTTTTATATTTTTCAACATTAATTTTCTTAGTGATTTAGTATTTGAAAAAATTAAAGATGTTTTAAATGACTTGACCCATGAAATTATTTTCAAAGGTTTCTCTAGTCAAATTAGGCCTTCCAAAAATTTCTTTGGATTTAATAACCAATATCCTAATTTCCATGATTATTTTAAGGAAATAATGTGAAATAACTTAAAAAATATGGATCTCTATATATGAACCTCCTCTGACTTTAGAAAAATTACAGAATATTCCTCCTTACAAAGGCTACAACATGTCAAAATTTCAAGCTAAGGTGATGTGTTATTATGCACAAAGAATCAAATGATTCCAAATAGTGTTTGATTAACTAAAATTATTTTTTGCATCAAATGGACTTGAAAATTATTACACATTATTTTCCTCTGTTCACTGAGCAAGAGGGTATTTTTATTTAATTTTTATGATTTTTCTACACAAAGTTATGGATTTTCTAAGTTAAGGGTATTTAAATAAATAGGAAAAAGCACTATTTATCTATTTAAACAGCGCTGGACTTGAAATTTGTTCCACATTGTTCTCCTTTGTTCACTGAGCAAGTGGGTATTTTTTTTTGTGATTTTTCTACGTTTTCCTCTATTCACTGAGCAAGAGGGTATTTTTATTTTATTTTTGTGATTTTTCTACACAAATTCTCATCTATTCACTGAGCAAGAGGGTATTTTTATTTTATTTTTGTGATTTTTCTACACAAAACTATTCACTGAGCAAGAGGGTATTTTTATTTTATTTTTGTGATTTTTCTACACAAAGTTATTTTTCTAAGTTAAGGGTATTTAAATAAATAGGAAAAAGCCCTATTTATCTATTTAAACAGCGTATGCTAACTAAATCCTAGACAGTGGCGCGCTCTGGTTAGACGCCACCGTCCACGTAGCTGCTGACTTGACCCGCGGTTCACGTCCTGAAGTGCTGTCCGGCGCGATCTCCCCCATCCATTTGATACACGCTTGATCGAACGGCTCCCCGTCATCATTTCTGATAGAATGATCATGTGCCCGTCCACACTAAAACCTTAAGATCTCAGCCTGGACTCAACCAAATCACTTCGGGCTTGATCCTATGGAGCTAAAACCTTAAGATCTTAGCCTAGACTCAACCAAATCACTTCGGGTTTGATCCTATGGACTCGAAGTGAGACGAACACATCCATACGGCTAAGGTACCATGAAATCAAGCTTAAATAAATGGAGAATCAAAATAAGCTCGAGAGGAGGAGGTGTTTTATACCTTTGTTCTGAGAAGGGAGTCTTTGATCAGAGGTGCTTGGCACGTTCATTGGGTCTAAGAAGGCTAGGGATTGAGTCCCTAATCTTGGTGTAAAGCCTAGGTATGAATTCGACCAAGCTCGATTTTAGGTGTTGGTCTAGAGATATGGTAGAGGCTCTATGGAAGGGGGATTTGATGGGGATTTAGTTTCTTTCACTGCTGTGAAGGTGTGGGTGAAGTTAACTTGAGTTTGGTGGAATGTGGAGGTGTAGTGGGTTCTGTTCTGGTTTTTGATAGGGTTTCAAGCTCAAAATTGAGCTCCAGCAATGAGAATGGGTTAGGAAAAATGGTTGGGATGCACTGAGGGGATCTTAGGGAAGTTCTGTGTGATGTTTGGAGAGGCCTCTCTGAGAAAATTTTAGCACACCTCCCATGGTCGTGGGAGGTGATTTTTTATAAAAATGGCCATGGGGTGGCTCTCAGGGCATAAGTTTGGGTGCATTGTGGTGCTTAGGTGGAGGGCAGAGGAGCTCCATAGTTTTATTTGGATGATCTAGCCTCTAGGTTTGATTTTGGTGAGGTGTCATGGGAGTGGCTTTCGGTTTTGGACTTTTCCGACCACTAGGCTGGCCGGCCTGCCATGGGGAGGTGGCTAAGAGCTCAGGGAACCCAGAGGAATCCATCACAACAATTTAATGCAAATGTGCTTGGATTTGGCAAAGATATCTTAAGAATGTGCATTTTTGGAAATAAGATCCCTTGATTTGGGGGATCTTTGGTCCATGGCTTGAGTTAGGTTAAGCATGTGCATTTTTGGAAATAAGATCCCTTAATTTGGGGAACCTTTGGTTCATGGCTTGATTTAGGTGATAAATATCCCTTAATTTGGGGAACCTTTGGTCCATGGCTTGATTTAGGTGGTTTGATGGTGTTTAGAATGGTCGCTAAGTCCAACTAATGGTTGTGGTGGAGTTAGTTTGGTGGCTTTAAGGTGGTTAGGTCACATTTTTGCTAGCCATGTTAATTGGTCCAATTTATTGTTGCATTTAGTGTAGATGATCATAAGGAACAACTTTGGTGAAGGACGGAAGTGGTTTTGAGTCCAATTGAAGGGCCAATTTGAGGGAATTTTGAACTTTAATCAATTTGATCATGTTCGGCTAGGCTTGGGTCTAGCTTGGGTTAGCCTTGGGATAAGTCCAAATTGATTGTTTTAAATGGTCAATAGGGGCCCCATGAAGAGTTTTCAAGATGAATTGGATGCCAATTTGGAGGTTAAGGCAATCAATTGGGTGAAATTTGGGGACTTAGCCAATTTGGGGCTAAATTTGGGAATTTTGGATTTAGGCCAAAATCAAATGGATTTGAGGCTTCACCAAGGTAAATTGGTGGCTGATTTTGATGTATATGAATGTTATCAAGATTTTGCAACATCAACTGAGGCCAATTGACTAGGCTATGGGTTCAATTTGGTGAGATTAGGTCATATGGTTAAAATTGGGGTTTTAACCCAAATAAAAATTGGGTTCAAATCATGGACTAATTGAGCTTGTATTTGGTTTATTTTGGTCATATCAATAGTGAATTTGAGTTTAATATTGGAATTGGGGTCAATTGAGATCACATTGGTGGACATTTGAGTTGGATTTGGGGAAATTTGGGTTTTTAAAGGGCAATTTGGGTATTTTGGTTGAAGATGGTCAAATTGGCCAAATTGGGTTTTGTGGTAGTTGAGAGAAATGAAATTGGGATTATTTGGGATTTATTTGGATTTTCTGATAATTTTTGGAATTTTTGGGATTTTGGGCCCAAGAGGGGTATTTTGGTAATTTGAGGGTGTTTTGGGGGCAAAAGGCCAAGATGGGTATTTTGGTAGAGTTGAGATACCAATCATAACCAATAAGCCATGGACCAATGGAAAACCCATTTTGGGTCCTCTATATAGTGGTCTTAGCTAAACCATAGCCCTAGGGTTAGTAGGTTTAGGGGACCATCTACATGAGTATCCCAAAAGATCAAGGGATCTAGGCTAGAAATTTGAGTTCATAGTTGTGAGTGAATGTGGGTGTAGATAAGTGTATTGGGTGCCTTAGGTCTAGACCAACACCCAAGGTCAAACTTAAGATCCAGCAACCCTAACTGATTATTTTGTACCATTTGTATAATAACAGGTTTAAGCTCAAATGAATTAGTAACAACATAAAGATTTTGAATGGTCAAGTGAAGTTCATCTGATGTCAGATTCGCATAATCTTTTAAAGGTATTTTTCAATTTTCTCTTATTGGATTATCTATGTTATTCACCATTTCTGGTAAATTTATAATTTCTCTTTGTTGTTTTTAAATTTTTCTAATAGTACATTCTAATTCTGAATCGTATGATACTAAACATTTAGATCAAATATTTCACATAAATAAATAAAACTAGCAAAGTAAAACACTCTAATAAAAATTTCTTTTTGGATTTTTATTTTTAATTAATTTATTTATTTTTTAATAATAATAATAATTTTTTTATGGTATATATATTATCTCTAAATTTCCTAATTTATCAAAATTATTTAATTGAACCATTACCTTCTCCGGCAACGGCGTCAGAAACTTGATCCGACTTGTTTGTTGTGATAGGTTGTGTAAAATTTTAAAAAATATAATCAAGTAATATTCAAATTCTATGCGAGTATACATAACATTATCAAGTAATAATAGACTTTCAATTTAAGCTCAAAATATCGATCCTACGGAGAAGGTTTAAATTGAAAATGACAAATTTGCTAGGAAATTCACAAGAAGTTAATTGAAATCACTGTCACTAATTTCAATTGTTGAGATGTTATCAAAATTAAAATTCTAAACTATTGTCAAATCAAATATGCAAAATTTAAAACAGTAAATTATAATATATTAACTATGTTTATGTAACGTAGATTCTTATGTGAAAAAGCATCCTTCCCACTACAATGAGGTTGTGGTAGAATGAGATGAGCTAAATGTTCATAATATGTATTGTGTCAAATAGGAGCAATTTTAATTCTCTACCTTGATACGGTGCATAGAAAATCATTGGATAATCTTAGTGTTTAGTCCCTAAATCTATGGCTAGGCTAGGAGGATGCCGGCTCCCACTCCAGAGCTCCCACTTCCCTTCACCTGAAGGCTAGCTCTCGCTTCAGTTTTTAAACACTAAGACTGGATTGAAGATTTTAGTATGTCACCCTAAAGGTTCTCCAAGTATACACCCAACAAAGAATATTTCCCTATTTATTTGCACTTAATTCCATAAACGATGTCCTCCTCATGGAATCAAATGTGATTCTTACTCTATTGTATAACTCATAACTCCATTTCTTGGATCATATGCTTCACAACACATTTTAACAATTAAATGTTTAGATGGAAAAGTAAATTAAGTTTGGAGTTGAAAAATCATCTCAATTTATTTTACAATTTAATATTGGCACATTCATATTATCTCTTCATTTTACCATATCTCGGAGTAGGGAGAAAGATGGAGGGAACTACTCAGACTTCATGAGAAATAAATAACAAAACATAAATTTTATATATAAAGAAAGTACATATAACACTGATAAAGAAATAATATTTATCTGAAAACTTTTTCTCAAAGCAAATCCTTTGTAGCCTTTCCTTAGAAATGCAGGAAGAAGATATCTCTCACTTTTCTCCTTCTGCAACACTCTTATAGAAAGTTTCACAGTAAATCTCACCACAAAAATTCTAAACTATGAAAACAAAATCACTAATTGCTCTTATATGGAAGTGGAATGGAATGATGTGGTTCAAAAAATGAAAGTAGAGGAGTGAAAAATGTAGAGGAGCACTTTTTTTTATGAAATTCGGCCCCAGGTAGAGCCCAAATTCCGGTCTCCAAGAGGTGCCTCCAAAATTTCTTCAAAAAATCATATAAATACATCAAACCTTCTTGAAATGAGGTTCGCACCGCCATTAGCGCAGCGCTGGTCTGGCGCCATCGGTACTGAGTAAAAAATCTCCGCGTTAATTTATTCTGCGCCATCGACGCTGCCGACGCTGAGTATTTCTTCAAAAACTTCATTTTATCTCCAAATTTCATCCTTTTTGCTTTATTTTTGCTTTAAGCCCTAAAAATCAACAACCTGCAAGAATACATCAAAATACTTTCCGTTAAAGTGCAAGATCATAAAAAGTAGGTATAAAACATGGGTTTAAAAATGCATATATTTTTTATGTATCAATAACCTGTTTTTATATAAACAAGGAAAGGATCTTATTAATCGAAGGTGTGTGCCTTTAGAAGAAACTTTTGAAATTTTCCAAAAATATCATAATTTTGATTTTTGGGGAGATTTTGGTCTCGATGAAACAACATACAAAATTTTACAATAAGGATTTTATTGGCCTACAATGTTAGAGATGTTAATTCTTATATCAAAACTTGTGATCGATGTCAACAAGTAGGTAATATTTCTAGAAGGAATGGGATACCCCTCAATTATATGTTAGAAATTGAGATATTTGATGTTTGGGGATTAGATTTCATGGGACCATTTATACCATCTTTCAGTAATTTATATATATTTTTAGCAGTAGACTATGTATCCAAATGGATAGAAGCTGTTGCTTTATCTCGATGTGATGCTCAAAATGTTGCAAAGTTTTTAAGAATGAATATATTTTTTAGATTTGAGATGCTGAGAGTGATCATAACTGATGGGGGATGTGATTTCAGAAATGCAATAGTGGAGAAATTTTTAAAGAAATATCATATTAACCATAGAATTGCTAGTGCTTATCATCCTCAAACAAGTGGTTTGGCTGAATTATCCAATCGTGAAATTAAAACATATTGTAAAAATCTGTAAATCCAACTAAAATGGATTGGTCAACTAAACTTGACTATGCTTTGTGGGCTTATAGGACTACATACCGAACTCCTATAAAAATGTCCCCTTACAGGCTAATATTTGGGAAAGCGTGCCGCTTACCAGTTGAACTTGAGCATAAAGCATATTTGGAAATTAAGGAATTTAATTACAATTTAAAAAATGCTGGTGATAAGAGGTTATTGCAATTAAATGAACTTGAAGAGATAAGGAATGAATCTAATGAAAGTGCTAAGATTTACAAAGAAAAGATGAATATGTGGCATGATCGAAGGATTTTGACTAAAAATTTTAGCCAGAGCAACAAGTTTTGCTTTATAATGCAAGCTAAGATTATTTCTAGGAAAATTTAAGCCCAGATTGATGGGGTCAATTGTTGTGATGAAAGTTTATCCTTATGGAGCTGTGGATATCAAAGATTCTAAAACTAATAAAATATTCAAACTTAATGATCATAGGCTGAAATCCTACTTCTTAGGTGACCAACTTAAATTAAATGACTTTTTGATGTTGGGTTAACCAGAATAAGCACTGGTTACGTTGAACTAACGACGTAAAACCAAGCACTCTGTGGGAGGCACCCCATAGTTATCTTTGTGTTTATTTTTTTAATTATGTTATTGTATGTGAATTAAAAAATTTTGGTAGTAATTTGATTACACATTAAGATAGTGATTATTTTAAGACCATAAAAGATGGCTTAAATATGTTAGAATGAATGTTTGGATGTTAAGTTGACCTGTGCTAAATTGAGCACTGGCGCTTAAGCACCAAGATCCGGCGATGAAGCGCGACAGTAAAAAAAATATGTGCAAATTTTGTTTTTAAGAAGTTCTAACTGTAAATTGGTTGGCTTGAACTTGTAAGAGCAATTATAAGACGTGCCTAAGAGTTTTAAGAAGGGTTTAAAGCCTATAAATAGTGGGGGTGTGAGGAGAAATCTCACCACACCTTCCGTTTACCCATAAATTCTAAGTGAAAAAGGAGAAAGTCTTGGAAAAATGTCATTTTGGGAGAGTGATTTGAAGAAGAAGAAGGAAGTAATGAGAAAGAAGTTTATTAGTCAGAGTGCACAAGAGATATATAACAGTTTTCTAACCGTTAGTATCGAAGGAATAGCAGAAAAGATCACTAAAATTGAGGTTAATGTGGCTTCAACTGAAGAAAAATTGATGGAAGTTAACGCACATCTGGATCATATGGGATGACATTTAAAGATGTAGTTTAGCCATAAAAGTATTATAGAAAAAGCAGACAAAGCTATGTATCTAAAGAACAAGTGGATTGAAGAAGATTAAACTAGAGTTATTAATCATCGTTCGTTCTTTCAGATATACATACCGAATGTTGATGGAAAGACTAATGATAGGTCATAACTTGTTCCATCAACTAGTGAGTGTAATTAAGTTTGTGATTTAGTGCTTGTGTTTAGTGTTTGTGTGTTTAATGTTTGTTTGTTAATGTTAAGTGTGTTTTAAAGTGTTTTTATATGTTAAGGCTTTTTAGAGTATGTGTTAGGAATTTTCTCATCCAAGATTATTTGAATTGAGAATTTATGTATTCAAAAATGTTTGTAATCATTTGTGAATGAATATAAGTATTTTGTTTGTGAAAAATTTTATTTTATTTAGTATTGAAAAGAATTAGCTTAAATTGGTGAATCATGAATTAGAAGAAAGTGAGAGGGAAGAGAATAGTATATAGAAGGTTTTTGAGACCATAGAGGGTTGGTTGACTTAGGCTAGGAGTGGCGCCTAAGTGTCGAACCATTCTCACTTAAGCGTTGGTTAACGAAAACCTGTTAGCGAATGGTTTTAAGTGAATTTTTGGTCCGAAAATCACCATTAAACCACTCCACTTCACTTTCTTCCTCAGTTTTTTGTGATTTAGAGAGCTAGGACATCATCTTAAGTGAGGATTTCTTATTGGATTCAAGCCAAATTTGTTAGGTTTAATGTTCTTGAAGTAAGAGCTTTGCTTCTATGTAAATTTTTTTTATTTTACCATTTATTTTGAACACATTCATGAGCTACCCAAAAATCACTTTTCATAGTGAAAATTTGGAAATATTTGATGGAAAATCCATAAATTTGTTATTTTAAGCTTTTAGGAGTTGTGTTTTATGATTTGGAGTTGATTGTGGAATTTATTTTGAATTTTATACAAATTTTTAAAAAATGGCACCAAGAATGAAAGAAGCAAAGGAAAAGCTTCATTCAATTAAAGTAAATTTGTTAGTTCAAGAGCTCAAGATAGGTACAGTGATGCTTTACATAATGAAACTGATTCCTGAGCGATGTTCTAAAAGTCTGAATGGAGCTGTTGAAGAGTTGACTGATAGCTTCCAATGGGAGCGATTTTATTATTTTTCTGTTGTCACTGTTATCTCTGTAGTATGAGAGTTCTATGTGAAACTTGGATGCTGATGAGAAAGGAGTCATAGTACGGGTGAAGACAATACCATTTTATCTTGAGGTAATTAATCAGTTTTACCATTTTCCTCCTAGTACTTTATGTTTTTATTCAAACTACAGTCCTTTTGAGGATGAGCTACATGAGATTATATCATCTTTAATTGATGGGAGAGGATTATGGAAGATTACAAATGAAATAAGAGTAAATTTTTCTGCCTCAAAGTTGGATGTCAATGCAAAGGCATGACACTATTTTATTTTTGTTTGTCTGCTACCTACAAATCATTTGAGTGAAGTGACTCGAGAGAGAGCAGCCTTGAACTACTGTATTCAGTAGTCCAAGCTGATTGATATTGGAGGATTGATTTATTGAGTTATTACCAGTTCTGCCATTATTATATACTACCGTAGGTTTGGGATTTGCATCCTTGATCTTTCCTTATGTGAGCAGGCTGGTGTTAAATATGATAGCTGGGAGGAGATCTTATAGCCACTGAAGCCCATTACCAATGAAAATGTCAAGATTTATTTACATCAATCTATTTTTGGTTGGAAGGGTGGATTCTCCAGTAGTTCTGCTGCCTCTACTTCACGAGCCTCTACTTCACATGCTTCTACATCACGGGATCAGACTTCTGGTTCTGAGTCTCAGACTGAGTTAATAAAGGATTTTATATAATGTCAATTGACACACAAAAAATATGTTGGATTTCTTATATATATTTTTACTCATTTTTGTGATATTTCACTTTAAAGAAGGTATTTCTCATGTTATTTTTGCAGGTATGATGATTTTAGGTTTTTAGAGCAAAAGAAAGAAAAAAAGGAAAGTATTTAGAGCAAAAAGAGATAAAGTGGCCAAAACTGTCTACCAGAGCCGACGACGCCAAAATGGGCATCGGCGACGCCCATTTCGAGAGAGTATGGGATGATTTGAATAAGTGAGAGAGGGCTGCGGCGGTGCCCTATCCAGTGCCAGCGACATCTAAAGCTGACGTATGCCTAAATTTAATGTATTTTGATGAATTTTGAATGGGTGCTTGAGAAATCCTTTGGGGAGTTTGTTATAAATGAATTTAAACTGCTTTGGTGCTTGAATTTGGGGGTCTGAGTGTAGGGGAGAGTGTTTCATCTTGTTTAGAGAGTGTAAGAGAGTTAGGGTTTGTGTTGGATTCCTCTCTAAGAAGTGTAGGAGGAGAAGGAAAGTGTGATATTTCTTCTCCCTTATTCATCTGAAGATGGAATTTTGTGGAGTTGTAAAGAGAGAAGAGAATTCAAAGGAACTTCAAGGGATTTGCATGGGGAAGAACTTGAGATAAGTTGTATTTACTTCTTATGGTTGTATGACATTACTTTTGAATATAAAATCCTTATTTTATCTTATCTTCCTCATGAGTTCTAAGTAGATTTCTTTATCTTTCTCCTTGCA
The DNA here is from genome assembly GCA_002079205.1 of Phalaenopsis hybrid cultivar. Classification (NCBI taxonomy): domain Eukaryota; kingdom Viridiplantae; phylum Streptophyta; class Magnoliopsida; order Asparagales; family Orchidaceae; genus Phalaenopsis; species Phalaenopsis hybrid cultivar. The sequence goes on along the minus strand of JXCR01144654.1, from coordinate 60,859 downwards.
ATGAGATGTGGTGATGTGATGATTTAGATTGGTTGTGTCGAATTCATGCCAAAATGTTGTGATGATTTTACCCTTAGTTCTTTTACTTTTTGATATGGCCAATTGAATTGTTAAGATTTGTTGTGAATCATATTATCCAAAAGGGCTATGTATTCTACAACAATAATGAAGATCACATTCAAATCTCATGGATGAAAAATTTCATGGGGGTTGAATGCAAATAAATAAGGAATTATATTTTATTTGGCATAGAATTGGAGATTTTAGAGTGACAGGCTAAAATCACCAATTTGGTCCTAGTGTTTGTGAACTAAAGCAAGAGCGAGCTTTCAGAAGAAGGGAAGTGGGAGCTTTGGAGTGACAACCAGTATCCTCATTTCTTAGTTATTGACTTAAGAGATAAATCTAGGATTAGTCAATGTTTTTTACAACACTCAAAAGAGGATAAAGAGTAGGATTGCTCCTATTTGGCACAACACAATATCCTACTACTCTTCATCTTTCACACATCACAACATCATTGTAAAGGGGAGGACGTCTTCTCCATATTTAAAACTTGCAACAGGAAAACTTAATTTGGTGTTAGATAAGTTTCTTAGAAGCTTAGTTAATACTTTAATGAACTGAATGTCTAATCATTTTTATACTATTAGTGACTTTAATATTTTTTGTACGTGCATTGTGAAGGATATTGGCTTTTTGCATTACATTTTGTATTTTAAAGTTCAGTTGTATTCCTTATGGGATCACTAATCAGGACTCCATTAGAGCCCTGTATTACTTGAGAGATACGTATACTTGCGTTCATAACTGCAGCAAAAGAGAAGATATAAAAATAAAATTATAAACCGGGCATTTATAAATTCATGGCCATCAATCACACTGTCAATAAGGTATTAAATTTAGAGCATTTTGCTGAGCATATGGATGGGTATATGAGAAGAAGAAGTGATTATGAGGAGGAATACAACATAGCTATGGAGCATCTCTATAGAGGTAACTGAGATGTATTATTTCCACAGTACCCTCAATATCCACTATATGAGCCTACAGCTGCTTGGCGTAGTGATAATAGTGATGAGGAAGATGATGCTTAGTTGGATTTGTAGTTTTGTTTTTGTTTTATGTTATTTTCTGATTATGTATTGTGGATTGTGTAGGTATTTTTTACTTATTGTTTTCAGTTGAGACTGTTGAAAATATTAGTTTTAGTTGTTGTGTTTTGTAGACATTTCTATGATGTATTTGTACTTTTGTGTAGTTAGTATGTTTGTGTGGTAGTAATTATGTTACTCGTGTTGTTTGGTGTATTTTGTTAGTATTTATTGAACTTAATTTAAAATCTTGAAAAAGTTTAAAATTTAACTAACTTTTTATTTAAGAGTTGCATGTTAAAAACAATTTAAATTTACTACCAGTTATTTTTCTTTATGTTGCAATTGTGTTTGCTTGCAGTGTGTTTATTTGATTTTAAGTTATACTCTACCACATAAAATTCTAATAAATCTCTTTATATTAATTAGAATTAAAAATTTGATCAATTTAATTGTTTACTCTTGTTTTTAATTTTTGTACTTGCATATGTAGGATATGAAAATTCATGCAAGCATGTAATTGTTAGTTTTCATTCCTACTTTTATATATGATGCTAAATGTCGTATGTCTATTAAAAATTTAAGTTTGGGGGAGGGGTTGAAAAATTTTAAAAAACTTAAAAGTTTATTTGTTCTCAATTGTATTCCAAATAAATTTGATTTTGACTTGAAAAATGATTATGTATATGAAGTTGTATTAGGGAAGTAAAATTTTGATTTTAAAAATAAGAAAATTTAGTTAAAATTTATAGTAATGAAGAAAAACTTAAAGTTAAAAATTTTAGTGTAGAAAATGCTAAATATAGTGTAACTATCCTTAGTAAGAAAAATTGTATTTTTGAAAATTTAGAAATTTAGACTTTTATTTTTAATACTTAAATTTCTTCTATTAAAATAATTTTCAAAATTATTATTATATTTATAAGTAAAAGATTTATATCAGGGCTTTGCTTTAAAAAAGGAGAAATATAGTTCAAAACCATTGAAGGCCTATCCAGATATAATAATCCTTGGCTGAAAAAGTAAAAGAGAAAAAAAGAAAGAAGAAAAAGAAAAGGAAAATGAAAAAGAAAATGAGGAAGAAAAAGAAAAGGAAAGAAAAGGGTGGAGAAGCTTGAGGAAATGCCTAATTAAAAATTGGTCCTACATTTGTTTTTTTTAAAGTATAAGATTTAGGAAACTCTTAAGCTTAAAAATATAATATGATAAGTAAAGTTATTCTTAATAAAAATTTTTAAGTGAAAATATTAAAAGTGCAAAATTATTGACCAAAGGAAAATATGTTGAGATTTTCATACCTATTTTATGTTGTTTTTTATGATATTGCACTTTAAAGAAAGACATTTTTGATATTTTGTTGCAGGAAGGATGAATTAGGATCATTGGAGCAAAAAGATGCAAAAATGAGCGAATTTGGAGCGAAAAGGACCAAAATGTGAAGATTTGAACTAGGGTGTCGACGACCGACTATTCCCGAGACTCCAGATTTAATTCACTTAGAAAGCCCGCCGACGGCGCCCTCGAGGCCGCTGACGGCGAGCTCGGCGGTTATGTTCAACAATGCATTGGATGAGGACGAATTTTGGAGAGGTGCTTAGGCAACTCTTGGGAAAACTCATCCACGTTTTTAAAGAGAAAACTTTGGCCGAAAACAGAAGAGGGGGAGGCTCAAAATTGATGTTTGGGAAAAGTGTAGAGAGTCTAAATTGTGAGGAATTATTTGAGATATTGTAAGAGTGGAGGGCAAGTGAGAGATTTCTTCCTCCTTGCCGCTTCAAAGAGGAATTCTGTGTGCTGTAAAGAAAGGAAGAGATTCAGAGGAACCTTGATGAATTTTCTTGGGGAGAAATTAAAGATAAGTTTATTTATTGTTGTAGTTTATATGAATTTGATTTTATATATGAATTTTGAGTTTTGTTGGGTCTTCCCCATGAGATCTGAGTAGTTCTCTCTGTCTTTCTCCTTGCCTTGAAATTTGTGAAATGGTGATTTGAATTGGTGAAGCCACGAAAATGTTAAAGAAATGGTGATGATCTTTTCACTTCGATCTTAATTTACTTTCAATCTAACCAATTGATTTAATAAAATATATTGAGTTTTACAACTAAAGTGAAGATTACATCCAAGATTCAGGGAGGTCAAAGCCCTTGGAAGTTGGGTGCAATTAAATAGGGAAATAAAATTATCGGGCATAGAATTGGAGATTTTAGAGTGATAGACTAAAATCCTCAATTTGGTCCTATCGTTTGGGTGCTAAAGTTTAAATGTCATCCCTCAGGCAAGGGGAACATGGCAGCTCCGAAGTCAGAGCCGGTATCCTCCTACACCTAGCCGCAGATTCAGTAAATAAGCGTAGGATTAGTCAATGTTCTTTATGCCTGGACCAAAAGATAAAGAATAGGTATGCTCCTATTTGGCACAATACAATTTGAAATGATTCACTTTATCCATTCACTATAATTTCTTGACAAGAAGAAGGATAATTTCTTATATATTGAATATCACATTAGAACCTTCATTAGTATAATTAGTTTTTTAAGAGTTATTAAAATTACATATTTACTTCAATTCCCTATTAATGACAGATAAGTAATTTGAATTCCATTGTTGTGATTAAGTATTACTTTTCTAAAATCTTAGTTCATAGTTTTAATATTACTCCCCGTGGGATCGATATCTAAGACTCCATTATAGCCCTATAATACTTGAGCAATACGTATACTCACGTTGATAAGTGTGACTTTACAATTACTGAATATTTTATACATACATCTTTATCGAATCTATAATTATTATTAAGTTTTTGGTGCAGTTGTTGAGGAATTAAATCTTTTAGCAGCAGTATTAAACAGTTATATTTTTAAGCATATATAAAGTCGTTGTCTAGTTTTTTGGCACCGTTGTCGGGGAGTAAATAAGAATCACAATTAGAGTAACGGACAAATTAGAATTATTAAAAAAATTTTACTTGAATTCCAACTTATTTTTATATTTAGTTAATTGTTTTATTGTGCACTGATTTCGAATTGTATGCGTAAATTTGGACCTAAAATCTTATACCCTACGATTCAAAATTAGAACGCACTGTTAGAAAAATTAGAAGATTGAGAATACAACCTAGAGATTATGATACAATGGAAAATAACATGAATAATCAAGGAATAGAAAATGAACACCAACAGACCTCTACGAGATTATGCAAATCCTACAGCAGATGAAATTCACTTATCTACCCAAAACCCTGATGTAGCTGCTAATTCATTTGAGCTTAAGAGATTATGCAAATCCTACAGCAGATGAGATTCACTTATCTATCCAAAATCCTGATGTAGCTACTAATTCATTTGAGCTTAAACCTATTATGCAAATCCTACAGCAAATGAAATTCACTTATCTATCCAAAATCCTGATGTAGCTGCTACTTCATTTGAGCTTAAACCCGCTACTATCCAAATGGTACAAAATAATCAATTCGGAGGTACACCAAATGAATATCGTAATTTACACCTCGCTAGTTTTTTAGAACTGTGTGCTACCTTTAAATATGACAGTGCTTCAAATGATGGTGTTAGACTTAGACTTTTTCCTTTTTCACTTAAGGATATGGCTATGATGTGGTTAAATTCGTTCTCACTAGGATCTATTAAAACATGGGGAGAACTTTCATTTTTTCACTTAGGGATAAGGCTAAGATGTGGTTAAATTCGTTAGCAGCTGGATCTATTAGAATTTGGGGAGAACGAAATTTCTATCCAAATAATTCCCTCCATCCAAAACTGCTAAACTTAGAAATGACATAACATTGTTCTGTCAGATTGACGGAGAGTCAATATATGAAGCTTGGAAGATATTTAAAGATCTTATGCCCTCATCATTCGTTACCAGATTGGTTGATAATTCAAACTTTTTATAATGGATTTGTGGGATCACTTAGATTGTTTATAGATGCTGCGGCTAGTGGTTCATTAATTTCAAAACCTTTTGATGAGGCTTATTCGTTAATAGAAGAGATGGCTATCAACAATTTTCAAATGGCCCTCTGAAAGGGTAAATCCTAGAAAAGTAGCTAGTATCCATGATTCTGATGCAATATCTATGTTAGCTTCACAGATTGCTATAATATCAAAGAAATTAGATCATTATGGAATGAATTATTCACCAATACCTCCTATGATAGAAGAGAATTCATCTGGGCAATTTGTGGATGTTCAACCTTCATATGAGACTTTAAATGCTATTAATAGACCCAACAACGCTTATTCGAACCATTATAACCCAGGTTGGAAGAATCCTCCAAATTTTAATTGGAATAACAATTCTATTTCAAATCAACAATAGGCAAACAAAATTCATCCAACCAAGGAACTGTTAATTTTATACCTTCTTATCCTCTAGGATTTAACAGTAACACTCAAATTAAGGAAAAGAATTTATTTATGGAAGAGCTGATATTAAACATGGGTCAAGAATTGCAGAATCAAGGAATTCAATTACAAATTCAAGGAAATCAATTATAAAATCAAGGAACTGCTATTAAGAATATTAAAAATCAATTAGGGCATATCGCTACTACGCTTAGTAACCGAACATTAGAAACTTTTCCTAGTACTGTGGAACCAAATCCTAAAGATCAAGGAAAAGAACTAATTAAGGCGATATAATTACAAAGTAGAAAAGAATTGGAAATAAAATTACAGAAAAAAATGAAAACTGAAAAAGAGAAAGTGGATACCGACAAAGAAAATGAACATGAGTACCTAAATTTAGAATATCCACTTACACCAATCAAAATTACTGTGGAGAAACCTCCACCACCGTTTCCTCAATGATTGAAGCAACACAAACAGAATAAACAATTTTCCAAGTTTTTAGAAATTCTTAAGAAGTTAATAGTAAATATTCCCTTCGTAGAAGCTTTAGAGCAAATGCCCAATTATTTGAAATTTATGAAAGATATTCCAAACAAGAAAAGGAAGTTCACTGATAATGAAACTGTTGCAATTAGCAAAGAGTGTAGTGCAATTATTTAGAAAAAGCTTCCTGAAAAATTAAAAGATCCTTGTAGTTTCACTATACCGTGTGCTATCGGTGAAAAATTTTATGGAAAAACTTTATGTGATTTGGGAGCCAGCATTAATCTTATGCCTCTATCAATTTTCAAAAAGATTAGAACTCTTGTGTTATTCTTATGCCTCTATCAATTTTCAAAAGATTAGGATTAGGAGAAGTCTCACCTACTTCTGTAATTCTTCAGTTAGCGGATCGTTCAGTTACATATCCTAAGGGAGTTATAGAAGATGTGTTAGTAAGACTACAGTTAGCAGATCGTTCAGTTACATATCCTAAGGGAGTTATAGAAGATGTGTTAGTAAATATAAATTTATCTTTCCTGTGGATTTCATTATTTTAGATATGGAGGAAGATAAAGAAATACTTATCATTTTAGGGAGACCATTTTTAGCTACTGGTAAAGCTATGATAGATGTTCAAAATGGAGAATTAACGTTGAGAGTTAACGATTAAGAAGTGAGTCTTAACATTATGAAACCTATGAAACACCGTGCTGTTGAAAGAGATAATGAATTTTTTTGCATGAAAATTAGTGAACATCTATTGAATGAACATTTTAAAGAACATTTTGAAGAGAAAGAAAAATTTGAAGATAGTGATGAAGTTATTTTGGATGAATTAGAAAATAAATAATTAGATTATGTTCAAGAAAGATTTGAGATGCTGGACATTACAGAAAATGCTGATAAGAATCTATTTCTGTCAATTATAAAACCACCTAATTTTGAGTTGAAAATATTTCCTAGCGACTTGAAGTATGTGTTTCTGGGAGACTCATCTGTGTTACCTATTATTATATCTTCATAATTAAATGATTTGCAAGAGCAAAGACTTTTAGATACATTAAAAAAGATATAAGAAAGCTTTTGGTTGGACCTTAGTTGATATTAATGGAATCAGTCCTTCGATCTGTATGCACAAAATTATACTAGATGAACAATATAAAACAAGAGTTGGTTCACAAAGGAGATTAAATCCAATGATCAACAATGAAGGTAGTCCTTTCTTTTCCTATTGGCTAACTATGTCAATTAAAGGACCCTCATAGTTAACATTGACTTGACCAAAGTCAGTCAAAATCTATGATGCCACCCTGAGCTACCCTTTCTTAGTTTAGTGAGAGATTTAAGCCGTCTCTAAAGGTGAAAATCAGCTTTCATCCTGACATTTTTCTGCAGAAGACAAAAAAACATCAGTGCGTTGTAATTCAAGATGAACAAGAACAAAAATGAAGCACTTATTAAACAAAAGTTTAATTTGTACATGTGAAAATTTTATTTATGTATTTTAATTTGATTTAATGAAAGTTCAAAATTAGAGGCAAAAGGAGGAAATTAACGTGGATAAATTCAAAATTTTCATTTTATTGAGGTTAATTTATTCTAAAATTTTAGACCCGATCACAGACACTTGGCCAAATAAATAACCCCAGAATATTCAAAACTTCAAAAAGGTTGATGTCAAGCAGTGTCACGTCGAGTAATATATCGTTAGGTAGTGACCATTGGTCGACAGCATAGGTCTTTCGCCTTAAAAATCTACTAACTAGTAAGCTCCTCCCAAGTAAACTTCCTCTATGATGAATGGTCCCTCCCAAGTTGGTTCAAATTTTTCAATTTTGTTGTGTGTAAGAATAGGTCTCTCGAGAACGAGAACAAGGTCACTGATCCCTCTTGATACTGCTAATATGCAAAGTACAACAATAATTCAGATTATAATTCACTTATATTTCTTTACTTTACAACAAAACCAAAAACTTAATCTTGAAGAAAAATAAGAATTTAACTTTTAATTTATATATATTGGGATACTACGCAAGTATATGTATCATTATTAAGTAATATAGAACTTTTTTATTAAGTCCAGAATATTGAACGCCCAGGGAATTTATACAATATACACTTTTAGTAAACTTTTTATTTTTAAAAAGACAATTACTTAAATTTAATATATTTTTCGGTAATAAAAATTCAAATATTTTTGGTATTTTTTATATTTTTACAAAATAGTAACAACTTAAATAGATAACAAGATTTTTGTAGATGAAAAGCACTTAATAAGAAAAATATCTTCCTTCTTATCATGAATTAGTAATATGTGTAGGAATTCTGTTGTGGAAGTATGCAAATTGTGTTGTGCCAAATAGAAACAATAATATTTTTTACCCTTACTAGAGATGCTATAAAGAATATTGATTAATTTAAAGTTTGAATAGTTCTAAAGACCGGCTAGGCAGGGAAGATACTAGGTCTCACTCTAGAGTTCCCTCAATTTCCTCCACGTGGGGGCTAACATTCTCGTATCAGAACCAAAAAAAATAAACCAATTTTGGAGCTTTAACTAATCACTTTAAAGTCCTCTAACTTTACACCCTTCAATGAATATTTCCATATTTATTTGCACTCAATCATATGAACCACATTCTCATTCAGACAATCTCATGTGATTCTTTCTAATTGTTTATTTGTTTGCACTTAATCATATGAATTACATTCTCATTCATACAACCTCATGTGATTCTTTCCAATTATTGATACTTTCAATCATATGAACTACATTCTCATTCATACAACCTCATGTGATTCTTTCTAATTTGTTGACTGAGACAATACCAGCCCGGTTCTTACATGTTCTCACAACAAATTTTAACATTTGGAATAAATTACATTCTCATTCATACAACCTCATGTGATTCTTTCCAATTGTTGATTGAGACAATACTGAATTACATTCTCATTCATACAATCTCATGTGATTCTTTCCAATTATTGACTGAGACTTATTTGCACTAAATCATATGAAGTACATTCTCATTCATACAACCTCATGTGATTCTTTCCAGTTGTTGACTGAGACAATACCAGTATCATATGAACTACATTCTCATTCATACAACCTCATGTGATTCTTTCCAAATGTTGACTGAGACAATACCAGCCCGGTTCTTACATGTTCTCACAACAAATTTTAACATTTGGAAGACTGAGACAATACCAGCTATTACATTCTCACTCATACAACCTCATGTGATTCTTTCCAATTGTTGACTGAGACAATATCAGTCTATGAACTACATTCTCATTCATATAACCTCATGTGCTTCTTTCCAATTGTTGACAATGACAATGTCGGCTCATTACATTCTCATTCATACAACCTCATGTGATTCTTTCCAATTGTTGACTGAGACAATACAAGTCTGACTTACATGTTCTCACAATAAATTTTAACATCTGGATTGGCCAAATCAAGAAGTAAATGAAGTACATGGATTTAAATTATTCATACAACCTCATGTGATTCTTTCCAATTGTTGACTGAGACAATACCAGCTCGGTTCTTTCATGTTCTCACAACAAATTTTAACATCTGGATTGGCCAAATCAAGAAGTAAATGAAGTACATTGATTTCCTCACAAAAAATTTTAACATCTGGATTGGCCAAATCAAGAAGTAAATGAAGTGCATGGATTTAAATCATTACAACTTCTTCCAACATTAAAGATCATTATTGACTGAGACAATACCAGCCCGATTCTTACATGTTCTCACAATAAATTTTAACATCTGGATTGGTCAAATCAAGAAGTAAATGAAGTGCATGGATTTAAATCATCAGAACTTCTTCCAACATTAAAGATCAATACTCTCCATGATTTCCATCCACAACTTAATTACTTATCATTTTAAGAATAAAGAAAAAGAAAACTACTCAGAATCCATGGAGAAAATAAAACCACGCTTTAGTTTAAAAGAAGAAATCATTGTCAAACCAACAACAACTCTCAACTAAAACCAAATAAGTCTAAAAATAAAAATAAAAACTTATCTCAAGTTCTCAACCAAACTCTTGAAGTTCTTTTGAATCTCTTCTCTTTCACAATCCACTCAAAATAAACAGGATAAAATAAAAGTAAAAGTGGTGCCTGAAAATCTCTCTGAACTAACTCCCCAAATGAGAACTTTCAATACTTTCCTAGTATTTTCATGACCCTTTTCGAAGTCCTCTCTTCTTTCTTTTATAGTTTTCCAAGAGGTGCCTTGGATACTTTTCAAAATATTTCTAGATTCGATGTATTTCCCCAAGATATGTAACTTTTCGTGATAATTTTTGTCCATGGTGGTTATAACCACCTATTAAGCCAATGGGTGCCTCAAAAATCTCTTCAAAAAACACAAAAAGTGACTTTACTCGTCTAGTAACTGCCACTAGCGCTTAAGCGCAGGATCTCTGGCGCTTAGGCGTGGACTTCTCTGTTTAACTGGCGCTTAAGCGCCGGATCTGTTGCTTAGGCGCCAAAACTCATTTGCGCATTTTTCACCTTTTTGCTCCAAATGATCCTTTATCACTCCTTTAAGCATTTTTCACCCTTTTTACCTGTAACTGCAAGAAAAAAAATAAAAATACCTTCCAATAAAGCGCAATATCTCAAAAATAGGTATAAAAATGTGTCTAAAAGCACTATATATTTTAGGTGTATCAAAATCTCCCAAACTTTAAAAGTTACTTGTCCTCAAGTGACACTTCAATATTTAAAAATTACATATGTATGATATGTATATGAGTTTCTTTAGGAGTTAATAAAATTTAAATTCAGAAATATTGGGGTCCAAATTTACCTTTAAATCTTTAAAAACCAACATAAGTAGATAATGTATATGAGTTTCTTTAGAAGTTACTAAAATTTTGATGTAGAAATATAGTAGTCCAATTTAGGAGTTTCTTTAGGAGTTACTAAAATTTTGATTTAGAAATATAGCAGTCTAATTTAGAAAAATTATTAGTAAATGAGACCAACTTAAAGTTTAGAAATTCTTAAAGTTAAGAAAAAAGAAAAAAATGAGTTTCTATTCTAATTCAAAAATGTATTGTAGATTTTCCAAATTTAGAATTTAGTTCTTTTATTATCTCCATTTAAAAATTTTCATTAAAAATAGTTTTACTTTCTATATTATATCTATAAGCTTAAGAATTTCTCAAGTCTTATACTTTAAAAAGATCAAATGTAGGCACTAATCCTCAAGCTTCTCCTTCCTATTTTTTTTCTCTCTTTTTCTTTTTCTTTTTCTTTTCCTTCTCTTTTTTTCTTTTCTTTTTCTTTTCTTTCTTTTTTTTCTTTTCTTTTTTAGGCAAGGATTATTATATCTGGATAGACCTTTAATGATTTTGAATTCCACTTCTCCTTTCCTAAAGAAAAGTCTTGATATAAGTCTTTTACTTTTAAATATAATAATAGTTTTAAAAATTATTTTAATAAAAGAAATTTAAGTATTAAAAATTAAAATTCTAAATTATCTAAATTTTTCAAAAATACAACTTTTCTTACTAAAGATAGTTACTTATATTAATCATTTTCTTATCTAAAAACTTTTTAACTTATAGTTTTTCTTCATTACTAAAAATTTTAACTAAATTTTCTTACTCATATCTAAAATCAAATTTTACTTCCTTATTATAACTTCATATACATAATCAATTTTTTCTTTTCAAATCAAATTCACTTGTAGCACATTTGAGAACAAATAAAATTCTAGTTTTTAAAATATTTTTCATCTCCCCAAACTTAAATTTTTAACAAATTAAATAGTTTAGCATTAGGTATATATAAGCAGGAATGAAAATTTAAAAATAATATGCTAACATGAATTTTAAACCCTAATTATACAAGCATAAAACTAAAAATAGTAGTAAAATTAATTTTTGATCAAATTTTTTATATTTTCATTTTACTTTAACATGTAGAGATTCAATAGACTTTTAAACAGTGGGTATAAACAAAAAAGCAAACATACATACTACTGACACCACAATCTTAGCATAAAGACAAATTTTCAAACATAATAAAAGAAAAATAAAGGGTAGGAGTTTGTGAATTTCAATTTTAAGATCTATGCTAGCAAGATTTTCTACTTTATAACATATACAAAATTATTAAGTTCTAAACCAACTAAATCACAGTACTAAATACAAAACAACAGTTACAACCCTAAAATCTAAAAATAAAATACTAACTACCACAAACATCATGATAACAATAAAACATAAGAGTCCAAAACACAACATAGTCTAAAACAACATACAAAGGCAAATGTAGCAAGCCCATACAACATATTTCATATCATATTACAATCATAAAATGAATCTCTTGGGTCTCCTCTTCATCCTCAGAATCACTGCTATACCATTTTTCTACAGGCTCATAATCAGGAAATCGAGGATATGGAGGAAATTGTACTCGTTGTTCACCTCTAATCAGGCTCTCCAAAGATGAGTGGAATTTCTCTTCATAATCACTCTTCCTTCTATTACAACTATTAGTATGATCTCAAAATGCTCTAAATTTTGTACTTTATCAGCGGTAAAATTGATATTATCCATCATCTTCTACAATAACTCATCTCGGGTATGAGTAGACACACCTCGAGATGTAGAAGCATGTGAAGTACATGGTCCAGATGAAGCGACAACAGAGGTAGATGCAGCAGATGTTTCCATTCCTTAGCTCCTGGAAAATCCTCCTCTCAAGCTAAAAAATTGAATGTTTAGAATAAGTCTTCACATTCACCTTCGTGATTGGCTTTAGAGGTAACAGAACTTCTTCCCAACTTTCATATTTAACCCCAGCCTGCTCGCACAAAGAAAAGATCAAGGAAGTAAATCCAAGACCTGCTGTTGTAACAGCTATAGTAGAACTGATGATATTCTGACAGATCAAAGCTCCAATGTTGATGAGCTTTCCCTCTTGAATATAATAATTCAACACAGTCTTTCACATGTCACTTCACTGAGATGATTGAAGCAAACAAGCAAAAATGAAATAATTGTCAGGCATTTGAAGGTGCACATAACTTTGAAGTTGGGAAATTTACTCTCCTCTCATTGGTAATCTTCCAAAGTCCTCTTCCAATAGTCAAGAATGAAATAATCTCGTCTAACTCCGCTTCAGTAGGACTATAATTTGCATGAAACCATAAAATATCTGGTGGTAAATGGTAAAACAAGTTGATTACCTCTGGCGAAAAAGGTACCAACTTTCCTTAAACCATAAGTCGATTGTCTTCATATTCAAGGAGATTTGCATAGAACTCCGTCACAATAGAAATCAATGCGATAGTAGAGAAATAATAGAACTATTCCCACTGTCGATGAATAATTAAATCTTCCACGTCTCCACCCGGATTTCTTAAACATTGCTCCGGAATCAATTTTTTGTGACTGTAGAGTGTCACTATATCGATCTTGAGCCTTCAAACTAACAAATTTGCTCAAATAAAACGGGCTTTTCCTCTATTTCTCTTCATTCTTGGTGTCATTCTACAAATTTTATAAATTCCAAAAAATAACTTCAAAAATCAAGTTTAAATCATTAAACTAAACTTCCAAAAGTACAAACTAAACTTCCTAAGAAATTTCCATACATTTTTCCTCATTTTTCACCATGAGTAGTGAATTTTCAAATATCTCCAAATGTGCTCAAAATAAATAATGAAAATTCAAAATTTTTGCATAGAAGTAAAGCTCTTACCTCAAGGAATCCAAATCTAGCAAATTTTTTTTGATTCCACCAAGAAATCTCCACTTAATGGTGTTCCCTAGCTCTTAAAATTGTGATTTTGAGAGGTAGAAGATTACGAGAGGCTTTAAAAATGGCATTTTCAGACCAAAATTTTACTTTTAATCGTTTGCAAACCGATTTTCGTGAACCGATGCTTAAGCGCGGGTAAGTGGCGCTTAGGCGCCTGCCTCTAAGGTTAGCTCACACTTAAGCGCGATATGTGGCGCTTAGGCGCCAGTGCATTATTTTTAAAATCTTTAAATTGAAGTAAAATGCACTTTTTTTTTAAGTAAACCATCCTAAATGGTCTCATAGCACTTAATTGACTATTTTCAACTTCCTTTAACTCCTCTCTCTCTCAAAATTCTCCTTAATAATTATTTCAATTCGAGGCTAAAACAACACAAAATTTTCACAAAAACAAACTTATATTAATTTACAAACAAGTACAAATACTTTTGACAGTTATTTCTCACTCCAAATAGTCTCGAATGAGAAAATTTTCTTAAGTATAAAACACTTAACACACATTCACAATTAAACACATAAGTAACATAAACACTAACACATGTCTTAAACACTAAAAACACTTAAAGACAACAACTTTAATCACACAAAAATAAACATAGAACTTAATTTCATTCTTTTAGAAGGAACAAATTCAGGTATTTCATTAGTCTCTCTTGGGGCAACTGGAATATAAACTTGATAAAATAGGCGGTGGTGATGTGCTCTGATGCAATCTTCTTCAATCCATTTTTTCTTAAGAAGCATCTCCTTATCTGCTTCCTCTATATAACTAGTGTAGCTAAATTGCATTTTCAATTCCCATCCAATATGCTCATAATGTGCATGAATTTCTAATACCTTTGTCTCTAGTACATACATGGTATTTTCAATTTTATTGATCTTCTCGGATATCCCTTCAATACTAACGGCTAAGAAACTGTTATACATCTCTTATGCAGCTTTGACTAATGATTTCTTCCTCATGGTATCTTCCTTCTTCTTCAAATCCATCTCCCATGAAGACATCATCTTAAGATTTATCTCTCTCTTACACTTTATGGCTAAAAATGATTTGGGGTGAGTTTCCTTCACTAAACCCTTCTATTTATAGGCTTGAATCTTTCCAATAACTCCTAGACACGTTTAGAAATTGCCAAGACACATTTTTGCAAACTTCTAGGCATTTATCTTTTCTAGAGTATTAATTTTGCACATTTCTTAAACTGTCGCACTTAAGCGTTGGATTTGGCACTTAAGCGTCAGTGCACATTTTTGCACAAGTCAACTTAATGTCCAAATTCTCATTTTAACATGTCCAAATCACTGATTTAAGTCTTAAAATAAATACTAACACATAATAGTCTAAAAAATATTACCCTAATTTTCTTAATCACACATAAAACAATAATAAAAACCAAAACACACTGATATTTATGGGTTGCCTCCCACAAAGCGCTTCGTTTTACATCGTTAGCCCGACAAAACCTGTGCTTACTCTGGTTGACCCAACATCATTCCATCATTAAAATTCTGCTGATCCCCTATAAAATAAGATTTCAGTCTATGTCCCTTCACTTTAAAGATTTTCTTATATTTAGGATCTTTAATATGCACAGCTCTATAAGGATAAACTTTAATCACAATAAATGGACCCATCCACTTGGACTTAAGTTTCCCTGGAAATAATCTTAACCTTGAATTATATAGCAAAACTTGTTACACTGGTTGAAAATTTTTAGTAAGAATCTTTCGATCATGCCACATCTTCATCTTTTCTTTATAAATTTTGACACTTTCATAAGACTCATTCCTTATCTCTTCAAGCTCATTTAATTGTAATAATCTTTTCTTACCAGCATCTTTCAAATTATAGTTGAACTCCTTAATCCCTCAATACGTCTTATGCTCAAGTTCAATTTGTAAGTGACAAGCTTTTCCAAATATTAGCCTATATGGGGATATTCCTATAGGAGCTCTGTATACAGCCCTATAAGCCCACAAAGCATAGTCAAGTTTGACTGACCAATCCATTTTTTTTTATTCACAAATTTTTTTATAATTCTTTTAATTTCTCGATTGGATAATTCAGCCAAATCACTTGTCTGAGGATGATAAGCAGTAGCAATCTTATGATTTATAGGATATTACTTTAATAACTTCTCCATTATGACATTTCTGAAATGACTTCCCCCATCAGTAATGATAACTCTTGTTATCCCAAAGCTACAAAATATATTCATTTTTAAAAATTTTGTAACACTTTGAGCATCACATTGAGGTAAAGCAACAACTTCTATCCATTTGGATACATAGTCCACTACTAATAGAATATATAAATTTTCAAAAGATGGTATAAATGGTCCCATGAAATATATTCCCCAAACATCAAATATTTTAACTTCTAACATATAATTGAGGGGCATTTCATTTATTTTAGCCCAAACCTCAAATATTTCAACTTCTAGCATATAATTGAGGGGCATCTCATTTCTTCTAGAAGGATATTGCAACTCTTTGATCTTAATCACAAGTTTTGATATAAGCATTAACATCTCTAAAAATTGTAGGCCAATAAAATCCAAATTTTAAAATTTTGTATGTTTTTTTATCAACACCCAAATGTCCCTCGAAATCAGAATTATAACATTTTTGGATAATTTTATAAGTTTCTTCTAACGGTACACATCTCCGAATAATTAGATCCTTTCCTTGTTTATATAAAAATGGGTCATCCCAAAAATAATTCTTTTTTTTAGAAATAAATTTACACTTCTATTGGTATGTCATTTCATAGGATATAATATCACTAACAATAAAGTTCACAATGTCGACATACCACAGAACATGCCACTCATTAATAGTGAACAGTTTTTCATCTGGAAAATGTTCATTAATTTCATTTTCAAAACAGAGTGGATTTTCTAATTCAAGCCTGAAAAAATTATCAACAATTTGATTTTCAATCCCCTTCTGATCTACTATTGCAAAATAAAACTCTTGCAAAAGAAGAATCCATCTTATAAGTCTAGGTCTAGCATCCTTATTTTTCATTAAATACTTAATAGCAGAATAATATGTATGCACTATATAATGAGTTCCAATTAAATATGATCTAAATTTATCAAAAGTATATACTATTATTAATAACTCTTTTTCAGTTGTTGTATAATAAATTTAAGTTTCATTAAGAGTTTTAATACCATAGTAAATAACTTTTAAAATTTTATCATATATTTATCTTAAAACAGCTCCAATAGTATAATCACTAGCATCACACATTAATTCAAAAGGTTTTTCCCAGTTTAGTGAAACTATAATTGGTGTAGCGAAATTTTCTTTTAATAATTTAAAAGCTTTTAGGCATTCCTCATTAAAATTAAAAATTGCATCTTTCTCCAGTAAATGGCATAAAGGATTAGCAATCTTTGAAAAGTCTTTAATATATTGTCTGTAGAATCCAACTTGTCCTAAAAATTTCTTAATTTCCCTTACATTTGTTGGATAAGGTAAATTAGCGATCACCTGAAATTTTAGCAGGATCTACTTTCATACCATTTTTTGATATTTGATGACCTAATACAATTCCTCTTGGTACCATAAATTGGCATTTTTCCCAATTAAGGACTAAATTTGTTTCTTCACAGCTATTAAGAATTTTGAATAAATGTTCTAAAAATGAGTCAAATGAAGTTCCAAACACTGAAAAGTCATCCATGAAGACTTCAATCCCTTTTTCAATTAAATCATAAAAAATTGCCATCATACATCTTTGAAATGTAGCAGGGGCATTACATAAACCAAAGGGCATTCTTCTAACAGAAAAAGTACCAAAAGGACTGGTAAATGTTGTTTTCTCTTGATCCTCAGGAGATATTTGAATTTTGTGATAATCAGTATATCCATCCAGAAAATAAAAGTATTTATGCTCAGCTAATTTATCCAGCATTTGATCTAGAAAGGGTAATGGAAAATGATCTTTCTTAGTGGCAAGATTTATTTTTCTATAATCAATGCATATTCACCACCCTTTAACTTGTCTAGGAGGTATTAACTCATTATGTTCATTTACAGTTATAGTTACTCCTCCTTTCTTAGAAACGCAATGAATTGGACTAACCCATGCACTATCTGAAATAGGGTAGATAATTCCATCATCTAACCACTTTAAAATTTCTTTCTTAACAACTTCTTTCATAATAGGATTCAATCTTCTTTGTGTATTAGCCCTGGGTTTGCAGTTCTCTTCTATATGAATTCTATGTAAACCAATTGAAGGACTGATTCCTTTAATATTAGTTTTCCATCCAAAGGCTTTCTTAAAATTTTTTAGAATTTTCATCAACCTTTCTTCTTCTTCCATTGTTAACTTTGAGGAAATTATAATAGGTAAAGTAGAGGAATCTCCTAAAAATGCATATTTTAAATGATCAAGAAGTAACTTCAACTCTAGTTCTGGAGGTTTTTTAATAGATGGATAAAATGATTTATCTTTGTCTATCATGTCCAAAACCTCAAAACTTTCTCGAACATAGTTTGAATCTTCCTTAAAGATCTTTACATTGATCTAATTCCTCTTCTTACTTGTGTTCCAAATCTTTTTCTTCATTTTTTTCTTCGTAAGTAGTCTTAAAATGACATTCACTAAGATATCTTATAACATCTATTCTATAACATTCATCATCTTTACCTTTTGCAGGGTATTTCATTGATCTTGAAATGTTAAAAGTAACATTTTGATCATTGACGCGCATTGTTAATTCCCCTTTTTGCACATCTATCATTGCTCCTCCTATGGCTAGGAAAGGTCTCCCCAAAATGATAGGTATCTCTTTATCTTTTTTCATATCTAACACAATAAAATCAACAAGAAAGATAAATTGATCCACTTTCACTAGGAAATCTTCTATAAGTCCTTTAGAGTATGTTATCAAACAATCTGATAACTGCAGAGTTGCAGTAGTAGGGGTTATTTCTCCTAATCACAATCTTTTAAATATTGATAATGATATAAATTTAATGATTGTACCTAAATCACATAAAGCACTCCCATAAAATCTATCTCCTATTGCACATGGAATTGTAAAGTTACTAGGGTATTTAAGCTTTTCAAGAAGCTTCTTCTGAATTATCGCACTGCACTCCTCACTGAGTGCAACAGTCTCATTATCTTCAAACTTCTTTTTTCTGTTGAGAATATCCTTCATAAACATTACAGAGCTCATCATTTGTTCTAAGGCTTCAGCAAATGGAATATTAATTATAATCTTCTTAAATATTTCTAGAAATTTTGAAAATTACTTATCCAACTTCTGCAGACGAAGTCTCTGAGAAAATGGAGGTGATGGTCTTTCCAAATCAATTTTCAGCAGAGAAAAATGTCTCTCAGGATCTTTGAAGCTTCCTATTTTAATTCTTCAATTTCTTCTCTCTCTACATCAATTTCTTTTTGAACCCGACCTTCCAACTCTCTTCCGCTTCTAAGTTAAATGTCCTCTTTTGATTCTTCAGTTTCTTCTCTCTCTACTTCAGTTTCTTTTTGAACCCTACCTTTCAACTCTCTTCCGCTTCTAAGTTGAACGACTTTAACTTGTTTTTTATTCTGGTCTTTTGGATTTGATTCAGTATTACTAGGAAGTGTTCCTTGGGATCTATTACTAAACTAATTTGTTATTTGCCCAAGTTTATTCTCGATATTTCTAATTTCTAGGAAGTGCTCCATAGGATCTATTACTTAATGAATTTGCTATTTTTCCAAGTTGATTCTCAATATTTCTAATTGTAGCTCCTTGTCTTTGTAATTGATTTCCCATTTATAACACCACTTCTTCTATAGACAACTTCTTCTCCTTAAACTGTCTATTACTGTTGAAACCTGGAAGATAAGTAGATCTATAATTATTATTCCCTTGCTTCTTTCAGTTTCTTAATGGATTTCCATGGTTGTTCCCCCATTGTTTATTATTATCACCTGAAGTTTCTTCCAACCTGGGTTATAATAATTTGAATATGGGTTATTTTACTTATTATTTATGGCATTCAAAGTTTCTAATAATGCTTGAGAATCTACCATTTAGCCTAATGAATTCTCCTCAATCATGAAAATTTGTTGAGAAAAATTCATTCCAAATTGGTCTAACTTCCTTAAAATTGTAGCAACTTGATTTGCTAATATGATAAATGCCTCAATTTCATGAATATTGGCAACTTTCTTAGGATTTACCCTCTTAGAACCCCATTGAAAATTATTAGTAGCCATTTCTTTAATTAAAGCGTAAGCGTCATAAAATGATTTTTACATCAATGAACCACCAGCAGCGACATCGATAATTAATCTAAGAGATCCAACTAATTCATTATAGCATGGTGTGGAAATTTTCTTAATAGTTTTTTAAATTTTTCCCATGGTTCATAAATAGATTCCCCTTCAAATCGATTAAAAGATGTAATATCATTTCTAAGCTTCGTAGTTTTTTATGGTGGAAAATATTTAGCAAGTAATTTTTGTGTAATATCATTTCTAAGCTTTGCAGTTTTTTATGGTGGAAAATATTTAGCAAGGAATTTTTGTGTTATATCACCCCAAGTTCTGGTAGATCCAGGTGATAATGAATTCAACCACATCTTAGTTTTATCCCTCACTGAAAAAGGTAATAACCTAAGTCTTATGGCATCATCTGATACACAATTGTATTTAAATATAGCGCACAATTCTAAAAAATTGGCAATATGTAAATTTGGATCTTCATTTGGTGATCCCCCAAACTGATTATTTGATACCATTTGGATAAAAGGAGGTTTAAGCTCAAATGAGTTAGCCACTACAATAGGTTTTTTGAATACTACAATGAAGTTCAGCTACAGTAGGGTTGGCATAATCTCTTAAATGTCTAAACTCTTGATGAATTTTAGCATTTTTATTATGTTGGCCTGTCATTTCTATAATTTTTTTTGTATTTTTCAAAAATTATATTTTTTTTTCTAATTTTTCTAATAGTTCTTTTTAATTCATAATCGTAGGGCACTAGTCCTTTAGAACCTGAACTACACATACACTTTCATAAAAAAATAAAATAAAATTCAAAACACACACAGAAAATAAGATACAATACTTAAAATTTAAATAAGACTTTCTAAAAATAAAAATTTTGCTTTCAATTCCTCGGCAATGGTGCCAAAAACATGATCCCTCTTTATACTGCTAATATGAAAATTACGACAATAATTTAGATTATATTTCACTTATACTTCCTTACTTTACAAAAAAACAAAAAAGCTTGATCCTGAAGAAAAATAAGAATTTAACTTTTAATTTATATATATTGGGATACTACACAAGTATACGTATAGTTATCAAGTAATATAGGACTTTTTGATTAAGACCTAAATATCGAACCCACACAGAATTTATACAATATGCACTTTTAGAAAACTTTCTATTTTTAAAAAGAAAATTACTTAAAATTAATATATTTTGCAGTAATAAAAATTTAAATATTTTTGGTATTTTTGATATTTTAACAAAATAGTAACAACTTAAAATAATTAACTAGAGTTTTGTAGATGAAAAACACTTAATAAGAAAAATATCTACCTTTTTATCATGAATCAGTAATAAGTATAGGAATTCTGTTGTGGAAGTATGCAAATTGCGTCATGTTAAATAGGAGCAATAATATTCTTTATCATTACTAGAGATGCTTTGAAGAATATTGGTTAATTTAAAGTTTGAATAGTTCAAAAGATTGGCTAGGCAGGGAAGATACTAGCTCTCACTCTAAAGTTCCCTGATTCCCTCCACGTAGGGGCTAACATTCTCATATCAGAACCTAAAACATTAAACCATGTTGGGGGCTTTAACCTGTCACTTTAAAGTCCTCTAACTCTACACCTTTCAATGAATATTTCTCATTCATACAGCCTCATGTGATTTTTTTCAATTGTTGACTGAGACAATACCAGCCCGGTACTTACATGTTCTCACATCAAATTTTAACATTTGGATTGGTCAAATCAAGAAGTAAATGAAGTGCATGGATTTAAATCATCAAAACTTCTTCCAACATTAAATATCAATACTCTCCACAATATCCATCCATAAATTAATTACTTATCATTTTAAGAAGAAAGATAAAGAAAACTACTTAGAATCCATGGAGAAAACGAATTACTTATCATTTTAAGAAGAAAGATAAAGAAAACTACTCAGAATCCATGGAGAAAAAAAACCACACTTTAGTTTAAAAGTACTTATCATTTTAAGAAGAAAGATAAAGAAAACTACTCAGAATCCATGAAGAAAACAAAATCGCATCACAACTTCCAACATTAAAGATCAATACTCTCCACAACTTCCATCCAAAACTTAATTACTTCGAAGATAAAGAAAACTACTCAGAATCCATGGAGAAAATAAAATCACACTTTAGTTTAAAAGTAGTTATCATTGTCAAACCAACAACAAGTCTCAAATAAAACAAAAAGTTATCTAAAACAAAAGATAAAAACTTATCTCAAGTCCTCCACCAAACTCTTAAAGTTCCTTTGAATCTCTGCTCTTTTACAACACTCTCAATATAAAACTAAAAATAAATNTGCCTTAGTTTCTCTTCAAAATATGTCTAGATTTGATGTATTTCCCCAAGAGATGCATCCTTTCGTGATAAAAAAAAGATGCCTAAAAAAACTAAATAGAAGGATAAATATGTGGTGCCTGAAAATCTCTCCAACTAACTCCCCAATTTTTGAACTTTCAAAACTTTGTCAGTACTTTCAGGACCCCTATCAAAGTCCCAATCTTCCTTCTTTTATAATTCTCCAAAAGGTGTCTTGGTATCTCTTCAAAATGTGTCTTGATTTGATGTATTTCCCCAAGAGATGCATCTTTTCGCAATAATTTTTGTCTATGGTGGTTGTAACCACCTATTAAGCCAATATGTGCCTCAAGAACCTCTTCAAAATTTACAAAAACTGAATTTACTTATCTAATAACTGCCACTGGCGCGCTTAAGCNATAATTGTCATCCATGGTGGTTGTAACCACCTATTAAGCCAATAGGTGCCTCAAAAACCTCTTCAAAATTTAAAATAACCAAATTTACTCGTCTAATAATTTTCACTGGTGCTTAAGCTCGAGGCATCTGGCGCTTAGGTGTGACCTTCTCTGTTTACCCAGCGCTTAAGTGTCGAATCTGGCGCTTAGGCGCCAAAACACTTTTGTACATTTTTCACCTATTTTCTCCAAATTTGATCTTTTTTCACTCTTTTAAGCATTTTTCACCTTTTTACCTGTACCTGAAAGAAGAACACAAAAATATCTTCCATTAAAGCGCAATATCTCAAAAATAGGTATAAAAATGTGTCTAAAAGCACTATATATTACATTAAAACACGTCTAAAAATACTATATTTTAGGTGTATCAAAATCCCCCAAACTTAAAATGTTACTTGTCCTCAAGTGACAGTCCAATCTTTAAAAACTAAATATGTATGATATGTATATGAGTTTCTTTAGGAGTTACTAAAATTGAGATTTAGATATATAGTAGTCCAATTAAAAATAAAAAGGTCTGACATTATCTTATTGTTGCTCGTCTGCTACCAAGAAATCATCTCAGTGAAGTGACCAGAGAGAGAGTGATGTTAAATTATTGTATACGGGAAGGAAAGCTCATCAACATAAGAGCTTTGATTTGTCAGACTATCATCAGTTCTACCACCGCCGTTACTAATGTACGTCTGGGATTTGCTTCCTTGATCTTTTCTTTATGTGAGTAGGCTGGAGTTAAATATGATAGCTAGAAAGAAGTGTTGTTACCGCTAATGCCCATCACTAAGGTGAATGTGAAGACTTATTATGAGCATTCTATTTTTGGCCGGAGAGGAGGATTTTCTAAGATTTATGGAATGGAGACGTCTGCTGCTTCTACCTCTGCTGCTTCTACATCTAGACCATCTACCTCACATGCTTTTACATCTAGAGGTGAGTCTACTGAGACCCAAGATCAATTATTGCAGAGGATGATGGATCATGTTAATTTTAACGCTGATAAAGTTCAGAATTTAGAGCATTTTGCAGAGCATACTGATAGTTATAGTAGGAGAAAGTGCTTATGAAGAGAAATTCCACTCATCTCTAGAGAACCTAATTTGGGATGACCCAAGAGTGCAATTTCCTCCATATCCTCGATATCCTGATTATGAGCCTGCAGAAAAGTGATATAGTGGTGATTTAGAAGATGAGGAGCATAATCGAGAGATTTTTATGTTTGTAATATGTGCTAGACTATGTGCTTTGGACTTGAGATTTGTGATGTGTTGTTTATTTTTATGTTGTGGACTATGTGGTGTGGTACTGCTACATTTGCATCTTTGTGAAGATATGTATTATGTATTGTGTTTTGGACTTTTGTATTTTATTATTATTGTGATGTTTATGTTAGTTAATAGATTGTTTTTAAATTTTACGGTAGTAACTGTTGTGAGTTTTGTGATTTATTTAGTTTAGAACTTAACTTAGTTCCATGTCTTTTGAAAAGATGAAAATCTTGCTAGCGTAAATCTTAAATTTGAAACTTAGAAAATTACTACCCTGTATTTTTCTTTTATTTTGTTAGTGTGTTTATTTTTATGTTGAGATTGTGAAGTCAAGTTAGTGTGTTAGTTTGGTTTTATGTTTATACCAACTGTTTAGAAGTCTATTGAATCTCTACATGTTGAATTGAAATGAAAATATTAGAAAATTTGATCAATATTAATTTCACTCCTATTTTTTGTTTTATACTTGTATGGACATTGGAAAGAATCACATGAGGTTGTATGAATGAGAATGTAGTTCATATGATTGAGTGCAAATAGGTAGAAAGAATCACATGAGGTTGTATGAATGAGAATGTAATTCATATGATTTAGTGCAAATAAATTTGGAAATAATGTTAAAATTTGTTGTGAGAACATGTAAGAACCGGGCTGGTATTGTCTAAGTCAACAATTGGTAAGAATCACATGAGGTTTTATGAATGAGAATGTAGTTCGTATTGTCTCAGTCAATAATTGGAAAGAATCACATGAGGTTGTATGAATGAAAATGTAATTCTTATGTCAGTCAACAATTGGAAAGAATCCCATGAGGTTGTATGAATGAGAATGTAGTTCATATAATT
Organism: Phalaenopsis hybrid cultivar; assembly: GCA_002079205.1. Taxonomy (NCBI): domain Eukaryota; kingdom Viridiplantae; phylum Streptophyta; class Magnoliopsida; order Asparagales; family Orchidaceae; genus Phalaenopsis; species Phalaenopsis hybrid cultivar. The sequence continues at coordinate 35,971 of JXCR01144654.1, read as the reverse complement.
TAGTGCAAATAAATAGGAAAATATTCATTGAAGGGTGTAGAGTTAGAGGACTTTAAAGTGACAAGTTAAAGCCCCCAACTTAGTTTATTGCTCAATTAAAAATTGGAAAGAATCACATGAGGTTGTATGAATGAGAATGTAGTTCATATGATTGACAGTAAACAATTAGAAAGAATCACATGAGGTTGTATGAATGAGAATGTAATTCATATGATTTAGTGGCTGGTATTGTCTCAGTCAACAATTGGAAAGAATCACACGAGATTGTATGAATGAGAATGTAGTTCATATGATTGAGTGCATTTGGAAAGAATCACATGAGGTTGTATGAATGAGAATGTAGTTCATATGATTGAGTGCAAATAGGTAGAAAGAATCACATGAGGTTGTATGAATGAGAATGTAATTCATATGATTTAGTGCAAATAAATTTGGAAATAATGTTAAAATTTGTTGTGAGAACATGTAAGAACCGGGCTGGTATTGTCTAAGTCAACAATTGGTAAGAATCACATGAGGTTTTATGAATGAGAATGTAGTTCGTATTGTCTCAGTCAATAATTGGAAAGAATCACATGAGGTTGTATGAATGAAAATGTAATTCTTATGTCAGTCAACAATTGGAAAGAATCCCATGAGGTTGTATGAATGAGAATGTAGTTCATATAATTTAGTGCAAATAAATAGGAAATATTCATTGAAGGGTGTAGAATTAGAGGACTTTAAAGTGATAGGTTAAAGCCCCCAACTTAGTTTATTATTTTAGGTTCTGATACGAGAATAAAGTGACAGGTTAAAGCCCCCAACTTGATTTATTATTTTAGGTTCTGATACGAGATGTTATCCCTCAGGTGGAGTGAATCGAGGGAACTCTAGAGTAAGAGCTAGTATCTTCCCTACTAACCAAAGGAAAATATGTTGAGATTTTCATACCTCTTTTATATTGTTTTTAATGATATTTCACTTTAAAGAAAGGTATTTTTGATGTTTTATTGCAAGATTGATGAATTAGGGTCAATGGAGCAAAAATATGCAAAAAGGAGCAAATTTGGAGCAAAAAGGAACAAAATGTGGAGAATTGAACTAGGGCGCCGACGGCGCCATCGAGGCTGCCGACGGCGAGCTTTTCCCGAGGCTACAGGAAAAATTCTCTAGAAGGCCGCCGACGGCGCCATTGAGGCCGTCGACGGCGGGATCGACGGTTAGGTGACATGTACAATGGATAAGGCTGGATTTTAGAGGGTTGCAAAAGCAACTCTGGGGAAAACTCATCCATATCTTTAAAGAGAACATTTTGGCCAAAAATAAAGGAAAAGAGAAGCAAGCGGAAAGATTGGGAGAGACTTTTAGTGCTTGATATAGTGTGTAATTCTGAGAAATTCTTTGAGAAATTGTAAAAATGGAGGGAACNAAAAATAAAGAAAACTACTCAGAATCCATGGAGAAAATAAAACTACACTTTAGTTTAAAAGAAGAAATCATTTTCTAACCAACAAAAAGTCTCAGCTAAAATCAAAGAAGTCTCAAAACAAAAAGATAAAAACTTATTTCAAAATCTCCACCAAGCTCTTGAAGTTCTTTTGAATCTCTACTCTTTTACAATCACTCAAAATAAACTAACAAAAAAGATAAAATAAAAGTAAAAGTGGTGCCTGAAAATCTCTACGAACTAACTCACCAAATGAGAACTTTCAAAACTTTCCAAGTATTTTCAGGACCCTTTTCAAAGTCCTTTCTTCTTTCTTTTTATAGTATCCAAGAGGTGCCTTGGAAACTTTTCAAAATATGTCTAGATTCGATGTATTTCCCCAAGAGATGCATCCTTTCATGATAATTTTGTCCATGGTGGTTATAACCACCTATTAAGCCAATGGGTGCCTGAAAAACCTTTTCAAAGCTTGCAAAAACTGACTTTACTCATCTATTAACTGTCACTGGGGCTTAAGCGTGGGACCTCTGGCACTTAGGCGCGGCCCTCTCTGTTTAACCGGCGCTTAGTCATCAAAACTCATTTGCACTTTTTTCATTTTTTTACTCCAAATTTGATCCTTTTTCACTCTTTTAAGCATTTTTCACCCTTTCTACCATGTATCTGCAAAACACACAAATATCTTCCATTAAAGCGCAATATCTCAAAAATAGGTATAAAAATGTGTCTAAAACATAATATAATTTAGGTGTATCAGTTTGCACCTTCCATTAAAGCGCAATATCTCAAAAATAGGTATAAAAATGTGTCTAAAAATACTATATGTTTTAGGTGTATCAGTCACCAACTTTGAATGCCTTTGGGTGGACCAATTTTTCACGAGCCTGCATAATCCTCGCTTGGTAGAGTTCCAAATGTTGTTGTGCTTCCAGTCATTTTCCTTTGAGACTTTCTAATTCTTCAAGTCTGAGTTTTGCACTTTCTTTTGTTGTAATTTGGTTGGCGATGACAACTCTGAGAGGCAATGTCTGAACTTCTAATGACAGTACGACCTCAAACCCGTACACAAGCGTGTAGGGGGTACATTAAGTTAGAGTTCTGAACGTTGTCTGATAGACCCACAAAGCTTCTAAAAGTGTGTTATGTCAATCTCTTTTATTTTCGTCCAGTGTCTATTTCAAAATTTGTACCAAAATTTTATTGAAGGCCTCAGCCAGGCCATTTTCTCTAAGATAATAGATAGTAGAGTATCTCAAGTTTATCCCATGCCTTTTGACAAAATTTTTAATTTTGGTGCTTTTCAAGACTTTCCCATTGTTAGAAATTACTCTGCGTAATACACCAAAATGGTAGATGATCTAACTTTTGAAGAATTGAAGGTCGTGTTGTGTTGTAACCTCTCGTAACGACACTGTTTCTGCCCACTTGGAGAAGAAATCCTTAGTGGCAAGAATAAATTTATGTCCCTTAGAGGATGCAGGGTCTATCAGACCTATTATGTTTGTGCCCCAACACTTGAATGACAACGATGCAACATTTGGGTGTAGCACATTCGGAGGTTGGTGCAAAATCACTCCCAAGCACTTAGGACTAGTGACACTTTCTAGCTATATCCTTGCAATCAGACATCATTGATGATAAATAATATCTGAGCCTCTTGATCTTCATTTTCATCTTGGGCCCTGACTGGTGAGCATCACACAATCTGACATGTACTTACTTGATGATATTCTATGCCTCTGCTCTGCTTAGACATTGCAACCACATATAATCGAATGATCTTCTGTAAAGGACATCACCCACTAAAGCGTATGACATAGCCCTTCTTGTGTGGTATGCTTCAGACTTGTTTTCTGACATCTTTCAAGTCTGCAAATATTCTACTAATGACTTATGCTAATCTTTATTGATGTTAACAATTATAATCATCGTTCCTTCTTCTTTTTCAAGTTTGTTTAGGTTCTCAAGGTCAATTCGAGATAAAACTCATTGTCCTTGTAATGTAGTGTCAATGGAATCCTCTAGGGGACACGTCAGTTCTTTAGTAAGTTTTGTTAGAGCGTCAACATAGGTATTATCTCCCCAAGAAATCCAGTAGGGAGTCACACTAGAAATCTATTCAAGCAGCTTCATGGCATACAAATAGTATTCTGCTAGCCTTGGCTTTAAAATCTTGTATTGTTCGGCGACTTGTTGGATGACAAGTTGAGAGTTACCATAGATGGTAATATTTGTTATATCCATTGAGATTCTCAACTCAAAACCAGTGATTAACGCTTCATATTCTGCTTCGTTGTTGGCACGGCTCTATCATGTGATAGGAGAAACTCAGCAAGCCCTTATCTGGAGTGATGAAAATTAGACATATCCCTGCTTTGCCCGGTATAACTGTCCCTGATCCTTCGTCTTTTTTGGCTGACAAAGCTCCGTCAAAGTACATATCCCAGCGTTGTGCACTGGAGAATTCTATTTGTAATATATATTCATCTGACAATTCATCATTGAGTGGGGACCCAGCTGGAAGTGGGTGTGTTGTGAGAAAATCTACTAAAATTTATCCCTTGATAGCAGGGAGGCGAACAAAAGTTATATCAAATTGTAATAAAATCATTGACCATCTTGCTAAACATCCGGAAAGCGTTGGTCGGGTCATCAAATATTGCAATGGATTAACTTTTGAAATAAGAGTAATCTTTTGAGAAAACATGTAATGTCTAAATTTCTAGGCGGTGAAAATTAAGGCAGACAATGCTTCTCAATGGGCGGGTACTTTACCTCCATCGATATTAGACTGTGACTCAAGTAATAGAGTGCATTTTCTTTACCCTCGTCATTGACCGGAGCTAGCAGGGCTCCGAGTGAGTCGTCCAAGGCCGCAGTATAAATTATCAACGGTTTTTCCGGAATATGGGTTGCCAAAACAGGAAGTGTCATTAAATATTGCTTAACATCCTCAAAGGCCTGCTGGCGTTTCTCTTCTCAATTGAATTTGGCGTCCTTTTTAATTAATGTCGGGAAGGGCTGACGCCTACTTGAGAGATTAGAAATAAAATGTCTTAGATATGCCAATTTTCCTTGGAAGGAATCTAGTTGTTTCAAGGTTTTGGGAGGAGGCATTTCCACAATAGCTTTAATCGTATCTTGTTCGATCTCCATTCCCCGATGACGGACAATGAATCCTAGAAATTTCCCAGAGGTAACACCGAAGCCGCACTTTAAGAGAGTCATCTTAGGATTATATTGTCGTAATTGTTAGAACACGATCCTCAAATCATACAAATGGTCTATTTTCTTTTTACTTTTGATTATCAAATCATCCACGTAGCATTCCACTTGGTTGTGAATGTGGTCATCAAAGATCTTTGTCATTGCTCGTTGATTTGTTGCTCTGGCATTCTTTAACCTGGATGGCATTATTGTGTAGCAAAAGATCCCAATAGGCCTTCTGAATGTTGTATGTTTTGCATCCTCTGGAGCCATTTTGATTTGGTTATATTTTGATGATCCATCCATGAAGGAGAAAATCTCATGTCTCGAAGCGATGTCCACCATCATTTCTAGTATCGGCAAAGGAAATTCATCTTTTAGACACGCCTTATTTAAATTCCTAAAGTCAACACATACAAAGATTTTTCCATTTTTCTTTTTAACTGCCACAATGTTGGCTAACCATGTAGGGTATTGCTCTTCTCTTACGAAGTTAGCATCCATTAACTTCTTCACCTCGGTAATGACTTGCTTCTTTATTTCGAGGTGCATTCTTCAGGGAGCTTGTTTCATTGGGGTTATATCTTTGTCTACCCTGATTTTATGAACTGCGACTTCTGCTGATAGTCTTGGCATTCCATCATAACTCTAGGCAAAGCACTCTTTGAATTCTGATTGTAACTTAATCAACTCTACAGATGCTTTATCGACGAGTAGAGAAATTATAAATGATGGTCGGGGTTGTTCTCCTGTCCGGAGATAAATTTCTTTAAATTCATCAACAATTAATTTAATTTCTTCCTCAAATTTTAGAGGAGCATATTCTATCAACTGATCGATTGAGTCATCCTTTACATTAGGAAATCCTCTTTTGATTCACTAGTAACAACCATGCAAATTTCTGAATCATCGACTGGTCATACTATACCAAATCCGAGACCCTCTTTTGAATTGGGAGTCCGACTTTTAACATTCCATAATTTTTTAAACAGTAGTAATTTATCTTTTCACATTTATTTTGGCAAATATCCCATTTTATTTAACTTTTGCATACAAGCAGAAAAGTAACTGAAAGGTAATTCCATTAATTCATCAGGATTCTCATCCAACTTTACATGATTTTTCAAGATTAGGAGAAGTAGAAGCATGATAAAATTGATCAGTTTTGAACCAGTGCTACAGACTTTCTTGACCTCTAAACTCTCAACCTTTTGAGGGAGAATTAGAGTAAGGGCCATGAAATTCACATAGTGGTTGTACGATCATACATTTTCTTGTATTCACTTTTCTCCAAATCTTCTAAGGATATCTCGTATTGTGGTTTCTTCTATTTTATCATCATCGTTTCTTTATCATACCTTTTTTCATCATCAATATTGATGATCGGCTTGGTTCATCTAGCAATCGTACTGGTTCTTCCTCCTCCACATCCCCAGCCTTGACCTGGGGTGCACGAACTAAAAGAACCCTCACCAATTTGTTGTGAAAGAGTGGTGGATTTGAATAGGCTTGCCATTGTAATTCTTCTGAATCTTCTACTTCATTTGCCACAATTTTACGAGAGAATATAGTTTCCTTTAGAGGAATGTAGTAGGCGGCGCCTTTATGAATGTCAACTTCATGAATTGAGAATGGTTGCAAATCTCCCTTTATGTAATGCTCTTGTCCTTCCTTATAATACTTAACACATTGGTGTAGAGACGATGGAACCATGTTGTGCTCGTGAATCCACGGTTGATCCAGTAGAGCAGTAAAAGAGGTCTCGTCGTCGATGATATGGAACTTGGTTGTTGTTACTAATTCTCCAACTTTCATAAGAAATGTAATCAATCCATGGGCTCTTTCTCCCTTTTGGTTGAATCCTTTTGACATCATTTTATTGGTCGTAAGCTCCTGAGCCTCAGTGTCCAAATAGAACAGTGTCTGTAGACTCATCAAGTTGAGTGATGCTATAAGATCTACTAAAACTTTGGATAATACAAATTTATCGATGTTAACAGAGATAGAGCGGTCGATTATGGTTAGCGGTACCAAGCAGTAAGTCTTCATCTGTGAAGGTTATCACAGACTATTCTTTTAATGAATAAACTTCATCTAAGGATGTGTTGGCCAACTATGCTAAGTAAATCTCTGGATCAAGCAAAGTTGTAGCCAGAGATTCCCTCATCTCCTTAAACCAGATTAGAGCATCATAGATGCTTAGTATGGCCGACAACTTCCTAAAATGAGCTAGCACGTTATAATCCATTTTATATAATCCTCCAATCTTTACTTGATTATCTGGTTCTTCCTCTGATGGAGGTGGAGATAGCTCTTTATGAGTTACTATTTGTTTTCCTTTATCTGCCAGAGCTGTTCTCGGAGGTAATACCTTTCCACTCTTTAAGTTTACTTCTTTAATTTCTTCTTCTTAAGATGTTGTAGGCAAAATTTTCAGTGCTTCTTCTTCATTGGAAAGGTCCAAGTTAATAACAATTCGTGCACCGTGGCACTCAAGGATTTGTTCTTCACTCGTGATGCTATCGTAACCTGCGTCGTCGATGTCTTCTTCAACCTTGTTAAAAAGTTCATCAGGCTTAAGTACAATTTGAGGATCAGTTTGGGAATCGAGATTGGAGTTAGATTCAACAAAATCAGTTACGTCATCACCATAAATAGTTAAAACGTTACCAAAATCATAATCATTATATTCATATTACCCCAGTGGGGCAAAAAGATAATCATTCATGGTCAGGGGTTCGAAGATTTTCTTCCCTAAATCCCAGATAACCAATCTAACAGAGGCAGCCCCTATCCTATCCCCTGGTGCTATCAGTCTTCAAGATGTCATTCTTTTCCTTTTCTTGTTGTAGCAATTTCTCTGGCAAAATTTCTATCTTGGGTTTAGCAGGCCGTAGACTCTGGACGGCTGTTGAAGTAGTATGAATCTGATCCAGTATCTTCTCCAAGTTGTACTATATATTCATCTTCCTTTGAATATGGATCTATCAGATTAACTAGCTCGGCCGAAATCATTTTCACAAAGCATTTTTCAGATTCTTTTAAATATTCTTTTAGGATTATTATATTCTCTTCTTTAAGGTTCTTCTCGAGCCAATACTTAAAGAAAAAATAATCCTCTATAGTGTGTCCAAGCATCCTGTGATACAAGCAATCATTAGGTTGATCCCTTTTTTTGACCTCTTTAGGTTTCTTCGGATATGGTAATCTGAACTCAAACTTCTTCATTAAACTTCTGAAAATCTTGAGTACCGCTTTGACTTTGAAGGAATACACTGCTTTCTACTGTTCAGACATGGATGGACCCCTCTTATTCTCTGTTCAGTATGATCCTCCCTGATGTGGTTGCTGGCTAGACTGGCCATACTGCTGTGTCTATTATTGAGCATGTTGCGATGATGACTGAGAATCCTGACGAGCATCTTTTGCATGTATCTTCATTGGTTGTTTTCCCTTATTGAGCGTTGCTACTATCCCGTACTTCTTCTTAAATATTCAAGATGCTCTGGTCTTTTTCAATTTCTCCTGAGAAGCCATATGTTTAATTTCCTCTTATAGATTGTTGGCTTTGCTGAGTAGCTTATCAAAGGACTTGATGGTGAGTCCCTTAAGCATGAAAGCTACTAGCCCATGGATGCTCTTGAGTAAGATATCAATTGCATGATGTTCCTGTAGCTGTGGTTCACATTTCATGCTAAGGTTTCTTCACCTCAAGATGTAATCTTCTAGGGTCCCATTGAGCTTTTGTTTTTTCCATTATAAGATCTATAATAGATACATGATGCTGCACTCCAACAAATCTCTTTATGAACAACTGTTCTAATTTGGCAAATTCCATGACTGATCCATTGGGTAATTCAACATGCCAATCAAAAGCTATTCTTGACAGGCTGCAGACAAACTGTTGAAATAGTAAAGCTTTGTTTCCTCTTGTGTTGCCACAACTAGCTCGAAAATGTGCAATATGTTGTATGAAATTTTTGTTCCCGTCAAATATCTTAAAGTTTGGTGACACAAAACCCTTAAGGTAGGGTACGACATTAAATTCCTGTTGGTAGGGTCTACCCTTTAAAATCAATGCACCACCATTAGGCTGGGCTAAGGCATCCCATACTTGTTCGATCAGTAATTTGAATTCCTTTTATGATATGGGACTTGATGGAGAATCCTTCTTCTGTTGATCATCTTTGTTTGCTGAGGCAACTTCCCTCCTTTAATCGGTGATATGTGTACCTTCTGGCTGATTAACTTTTGGGGAAGCAAACTATTGGGTTGAGACTATCCATGAACTGTAGCCATAGAAGCCATGGTAGTGGCCATCTCTTCCATTCTTTTCTCCATTTGGCTCATTTGCTCGTCCCTCAGAAAGAAAACCCTATGCAGATATTCTACGGTGTTCTCTTCGATGAGTGGTTGAGCAACACACGCAGAGGCAGTGAATCTAATTTTGATGACATGAATGACCATGAAGTCTTCTGTTGACCTCACTTTTGGTTGAGGTCTAGAAACTTCTTTAGTAGCCTAGGTCTAACCATAGGACTTTCCTATTGACTAGTCTTAGAAAACTAGAAAAGGTATCCTCACCATTAGAAATTCAAAATTCTTCTCTTTGCTCAACTTGAGATTCCACATATTTGTCCTAACCTCTAATGTTTAGAAGGTAAGATCATTATGGGAAAGCTCAAGAAGAGTTTTTATAGGGTTACTTGGCCTTAGGATTGACCCTGGGTGTTGAANCAAGAGTAAAATTAATTTGATCAAATTTTCTAATATTTTCATTTCAATTCAACATGTAGAGATTCAATAGACGTCTAAACAGTAGGTATAAACATAAAAGCAAACTAACACACTAACTTGACTTCACAATCTCATCATAAAAACAAACACATTAACATGATAAAAGAAAAATACAGGGTAGTAGTTTCCTAAGTTTCAAAATTAAGACCTAAGTTAGTAAGATTTTCAACTTTACAAAAGACATAGAATTAAGTTAAGTTCTAAACTAAATAAATCACAAAACTCACAACAGTTACTACCTTAGAATTTTAAAACAAACTACTAACTAACACAAACATTACAATGTAATTAAAAATAAAAGTCTCACACATCACAATATCTAAACAAGTAAACATACATACATGTCTCAAGTCCAAAACATGAAAACACATCACATCACAATTCTCACTTAAACATAAAAGTACAAACCACATCACATAGTTCAAACCAACACACAGATGCAAATGTGGCTAGTCCGGACCACATACTTCATATTATATTACAATCATAAAATAAATCTCTTAGTTCTACTCTTCATCCTCTGAATCACTGTTATCCCAAACTTTTGCAGGCTCATAATCAGGGTATCTAGGATATGGAGAAAATTGCACTCCTTGGTTACCCTTAATGAGGCTCTCCAAAGATGAGTGAAATTTCTCTTCATAATCACTTTTTCTCCTATTATTCCTATCAGTATGCTCTGCAAAACGCTCTAAATTTTGTACTTTATCAGCGGTAAAATTAATGTTATTCATCATCCTATGCAATAATTGATCTTAGGTCTCAATAGACTCACCTCTAGATGTAGAAGCACGTGAGGTAGATGGTCTAGATGTAGAAGCAGCAGAGGTAAAAGCAACAGACGTCTCCATTCCATAACTCCTAGAAAATCCTCCTCTCTAGCCAAAAATAGAATGCTCATAATAAGTCTTTGTATTCACCTTAGTGATGGGCTTTAGAGGTAACAACACTTCCTCCCAGCTAACATATTTAACTCCAGCCTGCTCACATAAGGAAAAGATCAAGGAAGCAAATCCCATACCTGCAGTAATAATGACAGTGGCAGAACTGATGATAGTCTGACAAATCAAAGCTCCTATGTTGATGAGCTTTCCTTCCTGGATACAATAATTTAACGTCTCTCTCTCTCTGGTCACTTCACTGAGATGATTTGTTGGTAGCAGACGAGTAGAAATAAAATAATGTCAGGTGATACACCTAAAATATATAGTATTTTTAGACACATTTTTATACTTTTTTTTGAGATATTGTGCTTTGATGGAAGGTATTTTTGTGTTTTTCTTGAAAGNTTCATCCTTCATGAAAGTTGTTCATAATGATGTTTTACACCAAAAACAACAATCAATTTGAGATTAGCCCAAGTCTAGCTCAAGTTTGACCCAAGTTTAGCCCTACATGCTTAACTTAAGTTTAAACCGAAATCCATTAAAACCCACCCAAATTGACCATCAAATCAACCTCAAAATAGCTTTCATCCTTCATGAAAGTTGTTCATCATGATGTTGTACACCAACCACAACAATCAATTTGAGCTTAGCCCAAATCTAGCTCACGTTTGACCCAAACTTAGCCCAATATGCTTAAAATGGGTCAAAAATAAAAAATTCACCAAATTGATTAACCAATTGACCTCAAAATGACTTTCACCCTTCATGAAAGTTGTTCCTCATGATCTCCTACACCAAATACCATATTTAATTGGGCCAATTGGCATGCCTAAC
>JXCR01144653.1:349887-368828 GCA_002079205.1 Phalaenopsis hybrid cultivar | reverse complement strand
AGAGTCTTAGGGGCAAAAGTGTAATTTTGGAAATTTAGCCTTAATTAACATTTAGGCTTAATCCAAGGAGGGAAAAGGGTAACCTCTGATTTTAACTAACTTATTTGGATGATTGAAACACAAAGGGATTAATTGGTACAAACCAATCTCACTTTTGTTAATTGAAGTATAAATTTATAATTTCCTTAAATTATTAAAATTTGGAAGCCTGGTCAAATAATTGATCCTAGACATAGGAGTATGACTTTGGAGCTTGATAACTCACTAATTTAATACCCCTATTTGAGGTTCAAATGATTTTCAAAAGTTTTAAAAATGAATCATCATCTCTTAAAATTTTAATCTTTTTCAAAAGATAACTAAGACATCCACCAAAAACATAAGGGCTTAGTAATGATCTAAGCTAAGTAAAATATGATCAAAAAGGGATTAGAAAAAGTGGACATAGCTGAGATTAATTACCTTTGGAACACTACAAGCCCAAATTAAAATTGGCTAAATGTCTTTAATAACACTAACTTGCCTCTTTAAGGGTTTTCACTCACATAATTTACAAATTAAATCATAAATGATAATTACCCTACTCATAGGGATAATTGAAACATCATTGTTCACTGAGCATTAAAGGTATTTATAGGATGTATTTTTAAGCAACATAATATGTTTAAATGGGCTCGAGACTTTTCACCAGGCAGTGAGAGGAAACCATGGACCTGCTTCTTCCTCTAGACTTGTTGAATACCTCAGAAGTCTACTAAACTTAATATGTTTTCCTTAACAAAAATCATCCTTAATAAAACTAATAGGGACCCGCCAAGATAAGACCTAGGGATAGGTAGGTCACCAAAACTTTACCTTCCTACTTCATATAAAATGCCCTAACATGCATTTTGAGTTTCAAGAGGTGGAACGAGAAGAATCACCAGGTACGCTTTTATAGTTTACAACATTGTCTTTTTCTTAAGCTTTACACATTGTGCTTTCTTACTTGCATGTATGAACAAAACACAAACTTGCATGCTTTTCGGCGCTATTTTTGGTTGAAGTTGCCCATAAGAAGCTGTCGGTCACCGAAATTGAAATCCTNGGAGTTAGCCATACTTTCCCAAGATAGAAATGGGTAAAGTATGCTAATGGAAGAAGGGTAATTTGGTCCAAGTGGGACATGGACATATTACCGATGTTTGAGATGATATTTCTTAATTTGTATGGAGAGAAAAGCTTGTCCCCAGCGGAGTCGCCAGAAGCTATCGGCGTTATTANTCCTATCACCCACTTTGGAAGGACGTTTTAATTTACATATATATTTAGTTTTAGAAAAATATGAAATCAAACAAACCCCATATTTCGGAAGGACGTTGAAGTATGAAATCAATTTGATCCCATATTTTTCATAGTTTAAAATGAAAGGCTGTACCTCAAATCTTGTATCTATCCCAAAGGATAAACACAAGACTTGAGGATGAGGCTCGAAAAAATAAACTAAGGAATATATGACATCCGGTTGGGTATGTGAAACCTTTATATTTGTCGACCAAGTTCCCCTATTTTATATAAAGAATTAAATAGGGTTTATATTAAGCTGGGTTCTCACATGCTTCCTATAATGGCAAGCCCCTATAGTTAATTGCATCTTAAATGATTAAAGTCACTTAAGAAGACTTTGGATAAAAATCAAGAAATATTATCTTCAAGGGATTTCAAAGGGTTGGACTTTTTCAATGAGATCAGACATAGAGGTGTGGAAGGGGATTGGTTCAAATTTGGAACATTTTGTTGTAGAGTCCAAACAAGGAAGAACTAGGGTAGTCATGGATCCAGAGGAGAACCTCAGTGACTTCCCAAGCTATCGTAATGTTTGGCTTCAGTTTTGAGGAGAAAAATTTAAGTGTTTCATGATGCCAATTTTATTAGTTAGGGCTTACATTTAATTGAAATGATCACACAAATAGACAGGAAGATGTGAGAATTTAGGTCGTGAAAAATGATAACCTCGGAATCCTAAGGCGATTTAGGGCTTATATTGTATAACNCGAAGGATAAACACAAGACTTGAGGATGAGGCTCGATCAAATAAACTAAGGAATATATGACATTTGTTTGGTATACAAAACCTTTTATATTTACCGACAAGTTCCCCTATATAATACAAGGAATTAAATAGGGTTTATACTAAGCTGGGTTCAGACAAGTTTCTTATATGGGCAAGCCCTTATAGTTAATTACATCTTAAATGACCAAAGTCACCTAAGAAGACCCTAAATCAGGAAATATTATCTTCATGGAGTTCAAAATGGTAGGAATTTTCAATGAGATCGGACAAAGAGGTGCGAAAGGGGATTGGTTCAAATTTGGAACATTTGTAGAGTCTAAAAGAGGAAAAACTAGGGGATGTCATAAGTCCAGAGGAGAACTTCGGTGACTTCCCAAGCTATCCTAATGTTTAGCTTTAATTTTGAGGAGAAATATTTAGGTATTTCATCCTACCAATTATATTTTTTAGGGCTTACATTCGTGTGAAACGATAAGACAAATAGCCAGGAAGATGTGAGAGTTTAGGTCATGATGAACGACGACCTCGGAATCCTAAGATGAGTTAGGGCTTATATTGTATTGTAGGGTTATACAAAAGACATAAAGATAAGGTGAGGATTTATGTTGCATAAGCAATCAACCTCGAAGTCTTACAGCTCTGTTGTTTATATCTAAGGAAGGAAGATTGATCTAGCTGGGGAAGATAGGTTTTGTTGTTGAAGATGGCTTTGCTGCCCACCATGCTAGCTCCAAGCTCCTCGCTGTGACGAGTTTGAGTTTTCTAGTGGGTCAAGTTATGATGTCAAATCAGGTGGCCCTATGATTGAAGTTCCTTAAATTTTATTGGGGCATGTTAAATTTGATTAGAGCAACACCGTTTAGAATCCTACGGTTCCCTCGTTCCGGAACCACTATTTTCTATTGCATTCACTTAGTCCAAATGAATTTACAAAACTCAACTTAATGAGTTCCATAATTTCATTTAGACCATGGGAAGCCGCGTAAGCAATTATAGGTTACCTCCTTCGAGGAACTCTCGATCATTCGATAGAGATGCCTTAATTTAATTGAAGTTGTAGTTTTGTGTGATGTTTGTGATTAAATTTTGAGTTATTTTATATTTTGAATTTTATGGAGGTGATTTTTATCTTGGTTGATTTTAGTTTTTGTTTTGATTTTGGTTTTATGGCTATCCTGATAGTTTTAGTTTTCATGTAGGGTGACATCGTTATTTAGCATGCAAGTTTGTAAGCATAAAAGTAAAGTATGAATGTATATGAAAGACACGCTGAAAACTGTAAAAGTGTACCTGGCGAGTCTTCTTGTTCCACCACCTGAAACTTAGAAGGAATGTTAAGGCATTTTATATGAAACATGAAAGTAAAGTTTGGCAACCTACCTAACCCTATGTCATATTTTGGTGGGTCGCTATTTGATCAATTAAGGATGATTTTATCAAGCAAAATATATTAAGTTTGGTAGACCTCCGAGGTATCCAACAGATCTGGAGAAAAAAGCAGGTCCGTGCTACTCTCTCATCGCTTGGTGAAAAGTCTCGAGCTCATTTAAACTGATTATGTTGCTTAATAATTCATCCTATAAATACCCTTAGTGCTAAGTTAGCATTGATGTATCAATTATCCTTAAGAATAGGGTAAGTATCCCTCATAATTCAATTTAAGAATTATGTGGCTGAAGACCCATAAGGAAACAATTTTAAGAGACTTAGCCAAATTTTGACTTGGGCTTGTAGTGTTTGAAAGATATTTTAATTTTCAATGATGTTTACTTTTCTAATCCTGATTTAAATGAAACTTGATTTAGCCTAAGTCACTACTAAGCCCTTATGATTTTGGTGGATTGAAAATGAAATTGACTTATAAGTGATGATGATGGTTCATGTTTTTTGTTTTGAAATTCATTTGAGCATCAAACAAGGGTATTAAAGTAGTGAGTTATTAACACCAAATATCATACCCCTAAATCTAGGATCATTTAATCAGCTAGACACCCAAATTTATGAAACTTAAGGAAATTGCAAATTTATCCTTTTTAATTAGGACACGTGAGGTTAGTTTCTACCAGTTAACCCCTTATGTTTCAAACGTCCAAAGATGTTAATTAGAATCAAAGATTTCCCATTTCCCATTCTGAAATTAGGCCTAAATGTTAATTAAGGCTAAATTTCCAAAATTACACCTTTGCCCATAAGGCTGTATCACTTCATAATTAATCAAATTTAATTCAAATTACTTTGGATTTTTTATCCTACCTCACTCATGTGTAAATTGAGACATTAGAGGAGAAAGTGTGATTTTTCAAAATTTAATTTATCTATATAATTATTTTTAATGCAAAAATAGGATTTTTCAAAGAAATTTTCTAACTTAACCAAAGTAAATCCTAATCTCTTGAAATTTTTTCTTGGGGTAGGCTTATACCAAAGAAGTCTTTGGACCAAATTTGATGATTTTTTGAATTTTATTTGAATTTTAAGATTTACTTTAAGTTCTAGGGTATTTATTAATTATAAAATATTTTAAATGTGTAATTAAGTTTTATATTTTTATTAAATATTTTTTATGTCAAGGGACAAAGAGAAATAAATTTTACATTTTTTTTATTTGAATTATTAAAATTATTTTAGTAAAAATCCATTTTTAGCCTTTGAAAAACTAACTTAAGCTTGAAAATTAAATATCTTTATTTAGAAAATCAAGAAAAATACTTCAATTGTTACAATGTGCTTAGAAAACAATTTAGAAAGCTTATAAGAATTTTATTATTTTTGTGATTTTTATTATTTTTTAATTCAAAAAATGAATTTGGGATATTAAATGAACTCCAAATGTTTTGAAATTTTTATGGTGAGTTCTCTAGAGTTTATATTTTGGTGGACATAAACAATTAAGTCATTTATATGTCTATGTTACCCATAATTAATTTTCTTTGTGTTTTAGAGTTGGTAATGATTAAGTGCGCTCTTAACGAACTTAACTCATGAAATTATTTTCAAGGGGTCTTCTGGTCATAGTGAACCTTCCAAAATTTTCTTCAAATTTTCTAAGAAACATGCTAATTATCATGATTAATTTATGCAAGTAATAGACATAAACTTAAAAAAATATTGATCTCTATCTAGGGACCTCATCTGACTTTAAGAAAATCGAAAGACATCCCCTAAGACTGAGGCAACAACATGCTAAAATTTTAATCCATGGTGATATGTCTATATGCATGGAGAATCAATTTATTAAAATCAGTGTTTAATTCATTAAAAAAAAATATGCATCACATGGATTTAAAATTGGTTTCACATTATTCTCCTCTATGCACAAAGGAAGAGAGTGTTTTTATTTTATAATTATGTTTTTTCTACACTAAGATATAAATTTTTAAAGGCAGGGTTATTTATTTAAATAAGAAAATCCCTATTTTTCTTTTTAAACACGCGGGGCTGACTGTATCCTCGACAGCTCGAAAGGCACGCGTGGCATGCTCTGGTTGGACACCGCCATCCATGTAGCCGCTGACTCATCCCGCGATTCATGTAAGGAATCTCTATCTGGCTCGATCTCCTCCATCCACCTAATACACACGCGATCAGACAGCTCCCCATCATCATCCCCACTAGAGTGATCCTGTGATCGTCCACACTAAAACCCTACGATCTTGTCCTTGACTCAACCAAATCACTTTGGGTTTGATTCTTTCGACTCATCTAAGTCAGATGAACATATTCATATGGTAATCGTACAATTAAATCAAGCCTAATCAAATGGAGAATCAAAATAGGCTCGGGAGGAAGACGAGAACAATACCTTAGGCATGAGAAATGAAGCTTCGATCAGAGGGGCTCGACACGTTCATTAGGGTCTAAGGAGGCTAGAGATTAAGCCTCTGGCTATGGTGCAAAGCCTAGGAATGAATTCGACCAAGCACGATTTAAAGGGTTGGTCTAGAGCTATGCTAAAGTCTTTGTGGAAGGTGGATTTGATGGGGCTTTTCCTTTTTTCACTTTGTTAAAGGTGTGCGTAAGTTTAATTTTAGTTTGGTAGACTGTGGAGGTGTACAGAACTCTGTCCTAATTTTGAGCAGATGTTTGAGCTCAAAATTGAGCTTCCACAGTGGGAATCAGTGGGGTTAGATGGTTGGCTTGAGCTGAGGAGGTCTCAGAGAAGCTTTGTGAGAAGTTTGGTCTAAGAAATTTTTAGCACACCTCTTATGGCCGTGGAGGTGAGTTTTTATAAAAATGCTCTCAGTGCCAATGTTTGGGTGTATTGTGATGCTTAAGTGGAGGGCACAGGAGCTTTAGCATTTGATTTGAGTGAAGTGGCCTCTAGGTTTATTTTGGGTGAAGTTCAAGAGGAGGTGTCCCTCGATTTTGGCTTCTCTGATAACTAGGCCGGCCAGCCATGTCAGTGGGAGGTGGCTAGGAGCTCAGAAAACTCAGGGGAATATGTCACGGCAATTTATTGCAATGATGTATTGCTTTGGCAAAGATATCTTAGGCCTAAGAAAAAATGGAAGTCAAATCACTTAATTTGAGGGACCCTTGGTCTATGGATCATCTAGCTTGAGTTAGATGGCTTTTGGCTCAGTCTTAGGGTCCAATTAGTAGCTGTGGTGGAGTTAATGTGATGGCTTTAGGGTGGTTAGGCCACATTTAATGAATATGTCCAAGTGGGTTAAAATAACCAAAAATTGGTTTTGGGCTAGGTTAGCCATGTCAATTGGCCTAAATAAATATTTCATTTGGTGTATATGATTTTAAGGAACAACTTTAGTGACGGATGAAAATGGCTTTGAGTTCAATTGGATGGTCAATTTGGAGGAATTTTGAAATTTCATCAATTTGATCATATTGGGCTAGGTTTGGGACTAGGTTGGGCTAGACTTGGGTCAAGTCCAAATTGGTTGTTGAAAATAGTCAATAGGAACCTCATGAAGAGTTTTCAACAGAAATTGGGTGCCAATTTTGGGGTTAAGACGGAATATTTGGGAGGTTTTGGGAATTTTTAGGATCTTTTTTAGAATTTTTGGCTAAGGAGGGGTATTTTGGTAATTTGGCAAATTATGGTAATTTTGGATAGTTTGGGTGTTTTCAACGTGTTTGAAACAATTTTTGAACTAACTTGGGTATTTTGTGTAAATTTGGGAATTTTGACCAAGTTTGGGGTCCTAAGGGTATTTAGGTAATTTGGATGAGTTTAGGGGCAAATGGCTAAGTAGGATATTTTTGGTAGAATTAGGGTGCCTACCACCATCAATAAGCCATGGACCAATGGAAACCTCATTTTGGGTCCTCTATGCACTGCTCTTAGCTAAATCCTAGCCTAGGGCCAGTGGATTTAAGGGACAACCTCTATGAGTATCCGAGGAGTATCATAGGATCAAAGCCTAGAAGTTTATGTTTAGGGTTGTGAGTGATTGCGAGTGCAAGTATGTACCTTATGCTCTAGACAACACCCAGGTTTAACCCTATGGTCCAGCATTCCTAAGGGGACTTTCATATTGTTTTTTTGTTTTACTTGTTTAGACTGCTACTATTGTTGTGTATTGTTCTGTTAAACACTACTTACATGCATTTATGTTATTGTGAGTAGTTTTATTTTGTTTTTTTGGTAGTAATTGTGTTAACTGTGTTGTTTAGTGTAATTTGTTAGTTTGCGTTGAACTTAATCCTGAATTTTAGGAAGGTTTAGAATATTACTAACATTGACTTAAGAACTTCATGTTTAAAAATTTTAATTTACTATCATGATGCTGCAGTTGTGAGTTTTTGTTTGTGTGTTTGCTTACTTTTATTTTATCATCAACTACATGGAAGTCTAATGAATCTTTATATGTTAAAGTTAAATTAAAATTTGATCAATTAATTTTTACTCCTATTTTTAGTTTTTGTACTTGTATATTTAGGATGTAAAATTCTTGTAAGCAAGTTTATTTTGGTTTTCATTCCTACCTCTATATAAATATGATGCTAAAATGTTTTATCTTATTAAAATTTAATTTATGGGGGGGGAGGGAAAACTTTTTCTTAAACTTAAATTTTATATGTTCTAAAATGTATTATAAATAAATTTGATTTTGATTTGAAAAAAAATGATTATGTATATGAAGTTATATTAGGGAAGTAAAATTTTGAATTTAGAAATGAGTAAGAGAATTTAGTTGAAACCTATAGTAATGAAAAAAAACTTAAAGTTAAAAATTTTTAGTGTAGAAATGATAAATATTTTGTAATTCTCTTTAGTAGGAGAAGCTGTATTTTTTTAAAATATAGAAGGGTTAGACTTTTATTTTCAATACTTAAATTTCTTTTATTAAAAATAATTTTCAAAACTATTATTATATTTTTAAGTAAAAGATTTATATTAGAACTTTGCTTTAGGAATAGAGGACTGAAATTTAAAATCATTAAAGGCATATCAAGATATAATAATCCTCACCTTAAAAGAAAAAGAAAAAGAAAAGAAAAGAAAATAAAATAAAATAAAATAAAATGAAATAAAATAAAATAAAAAGAAAGTTTAAAAAGGGAGGAGAAGCTTGATGATTAGTGCTTAATCAAAAATTACTTCCACATCTGACTTTTTTAATGTATAAGGCTTCAGAAACTCTTATGCTTAAAGATAAAGTAAAGTAAGTATAGTTATTCTTAATAGAAATTTTTAAGTGGAAAAGATAGAATGCTTAAACTCTTTATTTGAAAAATTTACAAATACTTTTGAACTAGATAGAAAGTCATATTTTCAGACTTCTTTACATTAAAAATCTCTAAACTCTAAGTTGGTCTCATATACTAATGTTTATTCTAAATTGGACTACTATATTTCTAGATCAAGATTTTAGAATATCTTAAAGAAACTCATTTACAAAATCTTCTTATTTTGGTTTTGAAAGATTGGAGTGTCACTTGAGGACAAGTAACATTGTAAGTATTGGGGATTTTGATACACCTACAATATAAAGTCTTTATGTACACATTTTTATACCTATTTTTGAGATATTGCGCTTTAATGGAAGGTATTTCTATGTTTTATTTTAGGTGCAATCAAATGGATGAAAAATGGTGGAAGGAGTAAAAAAGGATAAAATCTGGAGCAAAAACGAAGAAGGTTTATAAAAGAACTGTGGCTCCTACGCACCCAGAACTGGCGCTTACGAGCTAAGAAAATCGAGAAGGTCGTGCCTAAGCGTAAAGTACAACGCGCTTAAGCTCTAAAAGAAGTTACTTGATGATTCAAAGAATTTGGATAAATTTTTGAAGAGGTGCTTGAAGCAACCATTGGTGTAAATGTGGGAAATAGTTAATAGACATGAAAATACATTCAATTGGCTTTTGAAAGGAGGCAACTCTTGGAAGATTCATTAAATGTGGACACATTTTGAAGAGAAACCAAGACACCTTTTGAATAATTATAAAAGAAGGACTTGGATTGGACTAAAGAGTCTTCTTCGAACCCTCCTCCTACACACGTCGCTGGCCCCTTTAGATACCATCGAAGCCTCTCTCTCTTAGATTAATTAGGATACTTTTAGAGAGGAGAGAAAGAGAGGAGTTTTATTGTGTGAGTAGAGAGTATTGTAAGAGAAAATAAGAGAAGAGATTCAAAGGAATTTTAAGAGTTTGGTGGAGAGGATTTGAGATAAGTTTTTTATATTTGTGCTTACATTTAGTTTTAATATAGACTTCATGTTTGTTTGCACGATTTCTACTTTCAAACATAAGGGTGGTTGTGTTTTCTCCATGAATTCTAAGTAGTTTTCCTTATTATTTTCGTTAAAATGATAAGTGATAAAGTATTGGATGTAAGTTCTGTGAAGTATTAATCTTTGATTTTGGAAAAATTTGTGATGATTTAAAATAATGTACATTAATTACTTCTTCATTTGGCCAATTAAGATGTTAATATTCTTGTTGAGAACAAGTAAAATCCAAGATGCCATTGTCTCAGTCAACTAATGATAAGAATGACATGAGATTGTATGGTTGACAAATTAATTCAAATTATTGAGTGAAAATAAATAGGGAAATAAACTTTGAAGGGTGTAGAATTAGAGGAATTTAGAGTGACAGGCTCAAGCCCCCAATTTGGTTTATAGTTTTAGGTTTTGATATAAGAAGTTAGCTCCAAGATGGTGAGAGAAGAGGGAACTCTAAAATGAGAGCTAGTATCTTCCCTACCTAACTTATCTTCAAGACTATTCAAACTTTAAATTTGCCAATGCTCTTTATAAAATCTCTAGTAACGGTAGAGAATATTATTCCTCTTATTTGGCACAACACAATTTAAATACTTCCACAATAGAATTCCTATGCTTGTTACTGATTCATGATAAGGAAAAAAAATATTTTATTTATATTAACTTCATTTTAAAAATATCTAATTAAGTTTAGTTTATTGTTTACTTTACTTTCAATTATAAAAAATTACAAAATAAATTGAACTTTCATTCATATTATAAGATCTATAGTTTGAGTAAGAATATTTTGCAAAGTAGAATTTGTTATCTAATTTTTTCTGATTTTAGTTGCATATTGTATTTTTTTTCTTGTGGGTTCAATATTCAGGGCTTAACCAAAAAGTCCTATATTAACTTGATAACGATACATATACTTGCATAGTTTCTCATATTTAAATATAACAGTTATGTTCTCATTTACTTTGAGGTCAAGCTTTTGCCCGGCATTGCTCGGGATCAAGTTTTTGGCACCATTACAAAGTAAGAATTATAAGTAAGAAAAAATTAAGATTATAACAGCATACACCGTATTGTCATAAAAAATCAGGATCAATCATCAATGCAGATACTTCATTTAACGCTTTATGTGGTCGACCGTAGATTCACAAACATAAAATGGTCTCGTCGTTGTTGAACTAGTGCATCAAGTATTACGAGAATGGACAAGAACACTGAATCAAGGGAGATTTACAATCGTTCTCAATTCATAAAGTAGGCATCCATGAAGATTTCGCTGATTACCCTCCTCTAAAGAAAATCATTTTTTCTAAAGAAGTTGCGCTAAATAAGATTGAAGATTTGAATGGATCACAAGAGCAAGATCGTTCAACTCCGCTTTGACAATAATCCACCACTCCATTGCAGCGAGTCGATGGGGGTTCTTTTAGCCCATGCATCCTCGATCAAGGCTGAGGATGCGGGCAAGGAAGAACCAACATGATTTTTGAATGGACAAAACCAACTATCAGCAATGACATGGAAGGATGCCCTGAGGAAGATAAGTCTAATAAAGAAAGAGTGAAGATAAATCAAAAGAAGTCGTAGTTTGAGTTCTCCTTGAAGAATATTGAGAAAAGTGAATATAAGTAAATGTATAATTGGATCAACCACTACGTGAAGGCCATGACCATTACTCCAATTCACTCCCAGATGGTCGAGAGTCTATAGGTCAAGGAATTCCAGTTGTTGGTTTGAAACTGATCATGTTATACCATGCTTTTTCTTTTCCTAAAATGGAAACTCATGTAAACTTGGAAGAAGATGATGTTAACAAATTAATGTACTTACCCTTTGGATAATTTTCTCTGTGTGTACAAAAGTTAATTCAAGAGGCTTTTGTGTTAAAACAAATGTCAAAGGATAAAATATAGCTCTTCGATAAGTTATGGAACGTTAAAGGTCAAATTCTCAACTCAAAAGAGGGCCTCGAGTTTGGTTTGGTAGGAATGGCCTATGATTCAGAATTTTGCATGGTTATTACTAGTGGAATGGAAGAGGACTGCCTTGATGTGACAGATGATTTTGAAGACTCTCTGATTACTGACTTAATTTCCACCTCGAACTCTAGCAGAACATCTTCTATAAGAGACTGAGGAGCAGCCCCGACCTACCTTCATAAGTTCTCTACTCAGCAAGGAAGAGTCTACAAATTTGATCAAGTTACTATTAGAATTCAAGGATTGCTTTCCTTGGAGCTATGATGAAATGATAGGATTGTAATTGCAATTTGTAGTTCACAAGCTTGGAGTGGACAAGGGTATGACCCCAGTGAAACAAGCTCCTAGAAGATGCGCCTCAAAATAGATCAAGTATTGCTAAGGTGATGAAATTAATAAGCACTAACTTTGTGTGAGAAGAAAAATATCCTATATGCCTAGAAAACGTTCTGTCGGTTAAGAAGAAAAAGTGACAAATTCATGTGTGTGTCAACTTCAGGGACTAATGCGGGTGGATTTAGCGTGATAATTTTGCAAATATATTTCAATATTACAAAATACACACGACAGATACAATAGTAAAGATGCAAATTAATCCCAACAAAATTAACTTTAGTGAAAATAGTTTTATCTTTCGAAAATCTTTAAACTACCAAACCCCCTATTAATAACACAAGTATACGTATCTCTCAAGTAATAAAGGGCTCTAATGGAGTCCTAGATATCGATCCCACAGGGAAAAAGTAGGAAATGCCTATGAGTAAATTTTTAAGATCATAATGTAAACTACATTTTTAAACTACAAAAGTGATGTCCTAAATTTGAATATTAAATAATAGAGTGAATGATAAAGAAAATGGAGTAAAAATCAACGTTAATTAAACTAATTTTTTAACTTTAAAAAGTAAAATTTATGTAAACTAAACAAAGTTTTTGTGATAAAGAGTTCAAATTTAAGAAAGCATTCTTCCCATTTACAATGAGTATATCGATTGTGAAGAGATTAAAATCATTTGAAAATATATTTAAATATCCTAATCTTTACTCTCTTCTTAGTGCATAAGAAAACCATGACTAATCAAAAGTTTGGTCCCTAATTTCGTGGATAGGCTGGGAAGATACCGACGACCACTTTAGAGCTCCCACTACTCCCTCATTTGAGGGCTAACATTCTCGCATCAGTTTTCAATCAACTAGACCAAATTGGGAATTTTAATCTGTCATCCTAAAATCTCAAATTCTGCATCCAACAAAGTATATTTTTCTATTTATTTGCACACAAATCCACAGATGAAATCATCTCCCATGAAATCAAATGTGATTCTCCCTATGTTGTAGAAATCACAACCCTTTTGGAACATATGTTTCTCAACACATTTTGATAATTCAATTGGCGAGATCGAAAAGTAAATGAAGATTGGAGTTTAAATCATCACAAATTATTTACATTTAAAAAAGTATAAAAAAAATCAAATCTTCACAAAATCATATCTCAGTAGGGAGAAGGATAAAGACGACTATTCAAAATTCATGAAAATGATACAACAAAACATGGATTTCATAGATAACAAAAACTTTACAAAACAAAAGAAATAAAAGACATAATTTATTTCATATTCCTTACCAAGAAAAGCCCTAGAAGCTCTCATCAATCCTTTCTCTCCTTACAAGCACTCTCAATTCTCTCTTAGAAGTGTAATTACGAATAAATCTCTTACCTTCCATCTCTTCTTACAAAGCTTGAAGAAAATATCCAAGCCTTTGAATTTCTCTCTCTCTCTCTCTCTCAAACCCTCTTATTGGCCCCTTACACGCCACACTTACACACTCTTCAAAGCCTCTCTTTTATTAAAGGTTGCTTCCCTCCACAAGAATTCAAAATTCCCTCCATAATTCTATCCAAAATTTAAGCCAAGAGACATATCCCTTCATAAAAGAACTTTCCAAAGTGTCTAGATGCATTGAATCACTCCAAGGGGAGTTTAGAACAAGTGTCCCTTTCAAAATTTGAGCAACAATTGTCTCAAATCACCTTATTTTGCAAAAAAGTTGTCTCTGGTGCATCAGGCGCTAGTTCTGGCGCATTAGGCGTCAACTTGCTTAAGTCTATGTTGTTCTGGGTATTGACACTTTGGGCTCCAAATCTGGTGCATCTAAAGTTAAATCTTAATATCCGAGGCCATGTTAAATAATTTTAAAACTATAGTTAATTAAGGACAAATAAAATTTAGTTTATTTCTTTTTTTAAAAAAAAAATTTCTTTCCCCCAAACTTAAATTTTTATTTAATTTAAAAATGTGTTAGTATAAGATTTTGTTGGTGAAAGAAAACGGTAAATGCATAAAAATAACAACTAACAAGTAGAAGATTTTTTAGTATGAAACTAGGCTTTTGTTTACTGCAGGTTCTAACTTTAAAAATACATACGGGCTTTAAAGCATTAAATGAAACACATAATGTATTGTAAAGGATTTGCTAAAAATTAAAAATAGAGACAAAAACTGAAATACTAAAATTACAGAAAAGTAAAAATCTACTGTTACTATTGTAATTTAGGTCCACAACATAAAATGAAAGTTTTTACATCAACCGTTTTAAATGACATAGAAAAATAACATAATAAAAAATAACAAACAAACAAACAAAACAAACTAAACTCCTAAGAATATCTCTTCTCATCGCCTTCCTCATCATCATCATCATCTTCTTCTTCTTCTTTTCCATCATGAATAGGAGCATAAGGAATGAAGCTGGGGCAAGTTGGAAATTTCACATTGTATTCACCCCTAAGATACCTAACCATAGCTTCCTCAAAAGCTATATCATGTTGAACTCTCCTCTGCTTATACTCATCATTATAGGTATTTCTTTCTCTAATTGCTCCAATAAGATTTTTCATATTAACTATATCCATTTGTTAAATCATAAGCTACTCCATAATATTTTCAAGTAAAGCAGAGCAAGATGTAGATGCCCCTACAATTGATGTAGAGGGTCTATCAATACCTCCTCACCTACACTCAACACATGATTTAACTATTTGAATCATACAATTCTTGATAAGATTTTGTGGTTGTAGCCTTTCCTCATTTCTATGGGTCTCTACTCTTGTTTGCTCACATGCGATGAAAATTAAGGCAGAGTAACCCGAACCACTAGTTGTAGCACTACTAGCTATAATCTGAGCATGATGAACTATGAGAGAACCAACCTCTACTACCTTCATTCTCTGAATGCATGAGTTTAGCACAGCTCTATCCGTTGTTACTTTGCTCAGATGATTTGTTTTTAACAGAGATGAATTGGTTTCGTAACTTTAACTGAATATTCGTCATGGAAGAAGAGAAGTCAACCTTTTACTATTTTTAATCTTCCATTTCTTCCTCCATCAATCAGAAAAGCAATCACTTATTCTAGTGATGAATCAGTCATCACGAATGAAGCGTATTTGCAACGGAATACATTTCTCAGCCCATAAAAAACATTGATCCTATCTCTTGAAAATTCAAAGTGCTTACTTCTAACAAGGATGTGATCGTCAATGGTAAACCTCAAGTTGGCATAAGATTATCGAATCATTGGTACAATCGCTACAGTAAAGTAGCAAAACCTCTCTTAATTTTTGGCGTTGATCAACCTCTCGATCTCGCCACCCTGGTCAACAAATGCCTGCTCTTGGATCAATTTTCTTATTTCTATTTGAGTCTTATAACAATGTTGAGGTTTGAAATTCATAAATCTCCTCACATCAGAATCATCTATTAGCTTTCCTCTCGTTACTCAAGAAGCCATTGGAATTTTCATGATATTCCAAACAAAATACAAATAAATTACAAAATAAAAAATATAACTCCCCAAGTAAGACACTTGGTGAGAAACTTTTTGCCATGTGTTTTCTCCAAGCTTTTCCATCAAAAATATCAAATTTTGGATCTTCCTTAATGTAGAAAAAATCCATGGTGAAAATAAAAGATTTCTAGTTTAAAGTGAAACTCTTACAAAGAAAAAATGAAATCTATGATCTTTGTAATCTGAAATCTTCTCTAACATGGACAATGTGAAGCTATAGGTCACGGTTTAGAGGTAGGAGACTACCCAAGAAGAAAAATCGGAGTTTTACTTTGTGATTTCATGGTTTTTTAGGCAATTTGGTACTTTTTAGAATTTATCGCTTATAGCACCAAATCTGGCGCATCATGCACCAACTCTCTGTAAACCGATGCTTTAGGTGCCAATTTGGCACATCTAGTACCAACGCCTTAATTATTTCAGATTTCCTTTTCTGTAGAATTCTACTGTGTACCACTTTATGTCCTTCTCTAATTAACTCAAATGAACATTTATAATCATAATTTAAACATTACTCTTAACACCAAACTTTTACAAACAACACAAAACTCACTTATATATATATATAAAATCCTTTCTATTACAAACTAACATTTTTTTTCAAGCTAACAACATCTACTTCATTGTCGAAAGCAAACCAAACATAATAGCACTAAAATCTAAACATCAAAATACTAAGCACAAACCAAAATAGAGTTTAACAAAAAAAGTAAATGCAATCCAACATAACACATTAACACAATCAAGCAGCACTAAATAAATTATTTCATGCATAGATTACGTTCAAACATCTTCTTCACTCTCTTCCTCCTGAATATCACCCATAGGTTGGTAGTGAACTTAAAAATTGCAGAAGGATTGATAAGGAAATTCATCAGTTAAATCTTCCCCAATCCAAGCATGTTTCTTGAACATACATACCAAACCATCTTCAATATGACCAATATGTTAAAAATTTTCTTTCAATATCCTATCCAAGTGATCCAACAATTCAAAAACATTCCCAAATGCATGCATAAGGTTTTGTACCTCTTTTTCTATCTTCTTAATCTTTTTCAAAAGTATGTTCAAATTGAAGTAAGGTTGAATAGGCGATGAATTCTGGGATGCTTGATCCATCAGTACATTCATATAATTCTCATCTCCCATTCCAATACAGTTGCAATAGATTTCTGGATCCATCAGCTTCCAAGGAAGAAGCACTTTCTTTCAACTCTCATAAGGTACTTGAGATTGACTGCAAAGTAGAAAACTAGCGGATGGATGCCTCAATCTAGTTGCAGATCCATTGACAATCAAACCCAAAACTAATTTCACAATTATTGCTCTAATATCAACAGATTTTCCTTTTTTAATACAGTAATTTAGAATAATACTCTCCTTAATTACCTTACTGATTTTCATATTGGGGAGTAATTTCGATGCAATAAAGAAATATCATGCTTTAGTAGTAAGATTTAAAAATGATCAAGAAAAACATACATTTCCATCATCTTTGGTCTCCCAATTTGCATCTTCATACGTAAGGTATCGATAGAGTTCATTCATATTATCTTTTCTAGGGGCAAAATTCGGGTAGTGGCAAATTGACACACTTTCAATCATAAATATCTCGTTTATTCTTGAAGGAGTGAATTGCACAAATCTGCCTGACACATATATAATTCCTTGGTTGATTCCAAGAATATTTGCATAAAACTTTTTCACCACATGGACCACTACGGCGGCAGTAGTGTAGCAAAGCACTTCCCAGCGTCTCTGCACAATAATTTCTTCTACTCGAGTATTCGGTGAGTTGAATTCTTGATTCACAAACCCCCTTTCTTTGTTTAGCCTCTTCTTCACAAGAACACAATCATGTAACTTTTGCACGTCAAAACTGATGAACTTTCTCCGGTTAAAATTTCCAAATCTAGCGGAATTTTTAGAGTGAAAAGTCATAGAAATTGAAAACTAGTGACTTTTTCATTCTTCTCCCTAAAATTGACCTTGGAATCAGTTTTTTTGAGAGTTATAAAGAGTAGATCCCACCAAAAACCACATTTTGAAACTTTTTAAGTCATTTTCATCGTTGGGGCACTTCATGTGCTGATTTAGGTGCTTCAGGCGCCAATCTAGCGCAACATCCACTGGTTACAAAAAATTTTGCCATTTCAATTTCGATCTAATCAATTCTAAATTCTTCCATACAATTAAATAAATAAAGGTGTTTTTAACTATTTTCTTAATGTCAAATTTCTGAAACACATGGAATCTATAGAAGCACAAATATTAATATACGTAACATTATTCAAATAAAAGCATAAAAATAAGATAAACAACGATCAATATAGGTTGCCTCCCACAAAGTGTTTGGTTTAATGTTGTTAGCCCGACATTCCCATTCTTTATTTTGGCTGACCCAACATTACAGTCTCTTAAAAAACTTTTATATGACCATCAAAATATAGTTTCAATCTATGCCCATTCAGTTTGAATATCCTTCTAGTCTTGGGATCTTTAATATTAATAGCTCCATGGGGATAGATTTTTACAATTCTGAATGTCCCTTTCCACCTACACTTCAGTTTGCAAGAAATAAATTCAATCCTGAATTGAATAATAAAAATTTCTATCCAGACTCAAGTTCCTTCTTTATTATCTTTCGATCATGCCATTCTTTTATTCTTTCCTTATAAATCTAAGCATTATCGTAAGATTCGTTCTAAATTTCTTCAAGCTCATTCAATTGCAGTAATCTTTTCTCACCGGCATCTTTCAAACTGAAATTGAAATCTTTATCAGCCCAACAAGCTTTATGCTTTAATTCTACTCATAAGTGACAAGTTTTCACCAAAATTAATCTATACAGGGACATTCCTAAAGGTGTCTTATAAGTTGTCTTGTATACCCATAATGTAGTATTTAATATAGCAAACAAATCCATTTTATTAGGATTCACACTTTTCCTAAAATTTTTTTAATTTCATGATAAGATACTTCTGCTAAACCACTATAAGAAGATACAATTTTATGCATTATATTATATTTTTTCGCTAATCTTGCAATGCTTGCTATCCTAAAATGAAATTCCCCATCAGTAATGATTACTCTCGACATTTCATATCTTGTAAAAATATTTTTAATTAAAAATTTAGAAACCCTCATAGCATCAAATCAAGGTAAAGCAAATGCTTCAATCTGTTTTGAAACATATTCCACTGCAATCAACATATACATATTTTCAAATGAAGGTATAAATGGTCGCATAAATTCCAATACCCATGCATCAAAATTTTTAATTTCTAAATTAAAATTAAGAGGCATTTCATTTCTTTTTAAAATATTACCTGCTCTCTGACACCGATCATATATATATATATATATATATAT